>PVKE010031284.1:0-19121 GCA_004027555.1 Craseonycteris thonglongyai
AGGGGGGGGGGGAGGGTGTTCTTGCATAGGTACCGGTAGCAGGGGGGAGGAACAAAGGCATTGAGATGTGGAGTGGCAAGACAGATTGAGCTGCCCCTGGGTCAGGCCTGGATGCCTGGTCTGCTTTTTCTTACCTGTTTATCGTGCCCTAACCTGTGGGGACAGTTGTTGGGCGATACAGTGAGTGTTACTGTCTCATTCAGGGCAGTGAAGGTGACCGTGATGGAGTCCTGCCCCAGCACCATCAGCTTTATTTGCTCATTCACCTGCGGATGAAGAAAGCAGAACTCAGTGGACCATTGCTCCTATTAGTATCTTTCCCTGCTGCCCCTTCCCTTTCCAAACTAAGCTTGGAACCAACTGTGAGAGAGACAAAGTCTGCAGGCAAGTCAGTTTTAGTTCTGGTAGAGCTGGAAGGGGATGCAGTTTGGGTCAGAAGCCAACACTATACCCAAATCAGATAATGCATCCACCCAGGCACCAGATCTGACTACAAGGTTTGCTTTGTAGCACATAGAGCTGCCTTGGGAGTCTGATGACATGGCAGGAAGCACCAGAACATATTCCTCAACAGGTGAGAGGATAGAAAGCAAAAGGGAACACAGTAGGGGCTTAGCTACTCATGTTCAGTGCCCTCCCTTACAGTTACCAAGTGTGTCACCACTTTTTCCCTGAGGAGGAGCAGAAGAAATTGCCCTTTTTAACACTTCCCAAAGGGTGATCATTCCTATGTAGTGGAACACAGGGATGGGGAGCTACCCTTACAGCACCTCACTCCTTACTGTGAATTCTGTGGTCTCAGGGTGAGTCCCAATTCTGCTTTCTGTTAGCAAGCCACTGAGCCTCTCTGAAGCACAAATTCTTACTAGGACACATTTGAAAGACTAATATTAGGTTCAAATGAGATAAAAATTATGAAAGGGGCTTCATGAGCCAAAGACCCATACAAACATGAGCAGATGCTGTCAGGATGTGGCAGATTAACACATGTGTAAGGCCTCTGCATGGTTCAACTGTATGGTATGTGTGCACAGTACTCCTACTCAAGGCCTAGAGGACTGAAGCCCTACACTGCTACACAGCTATGCTTCCTTCAGTCTTTAATGTCCCTGACCTCCACACACCCAGGACTCCTGTGCACTAAGGAAACACTCTCCATTTTGCTCCTTCCATTTCCTTCTATTGTACTATTCCACTTGTTAGCCCAGAGATATACACTCAACTTCCTCATCATTGAGTCCCTTCCCCTTACTCTGCAGTCTGGAGGCTAGTCCCCTCCAATACCCTGAAAACACTTGATCCATGGCTGTCTTTTTGCCAAGTCCTTTGACATCTTCATATTTGTTGATCACTCTCACTTAAGAGAAACACTAGCCTCTCCAATTCTCCTTCTGGAGAGAAGTAGAATATAGCCATGGATAAAAGCTCAGGCACTGTAGTTGTACAAGATTCAAATCCCAGGGTGGTCACTTACCAGTTGGGCAATTTCAGGCAAGTTAGTTTCCTTCTTGAGCCTAGGGGCAATAATAAAATCTGTCTCCTAGGGCACTGAACAGATTTAATGGGATAAAACATTCAAAGGGCTTAGCATAGTGCAGTTGCTTTTATTACCCCTTGGTAGTTTCTCTTTCTCTCCCCAATGCTCCAATACAGATGTTTTACAAACTCAGTCACTACTCATCTTCTCAGGAGCTTGTGAGCCAGCCCAGTTTTTATACATACCAGAACCATTCAGGAAAAATCCAGCAATAAAAATTCTAAAACCGAAAACATTATCTGAAATTTAAAAATTTCATAGAATTATATAATAGTAGAATGAAAACAACAGAGAAAAGGTAATGAACTTGGAGCCAGATCCATAGAGATTATGCAATATGAAAAGTAAAGAAAAAAGTTTTAAACAACAACAAAAAATAATAGCCTCAGAGACCTTTGTGACAATCTTAAAAGGTCTAAAACACACGTAGCAATTTCAGAAGAAAAGAAGAGGGATTGAAGTACATATTTTTTTTTCTAATATCAGAAGACTTTCTGAATTTGGGGAATACATGAATTTATATATTCAAGAAGTTCAGTAAATCCCAAACCAAATAAATACAAAGACAATAACACCTGAACACATCATATGCAAATTTAGAAAAACAAAGAAAAGATAAAATCCTGAAAGCAGCTAGAGAAAATGAACAGTGATCTGAATAACTACAGACATGCAATCATAAACTATGAAGGTCAGACACAGTGGAACAACATCTTTAAATGCTGAAAGAAAAACAAAAAGTCAACCCCAAATTCCAGTTCTAGCAAAAATATCCTTGAATAAATGCATTTTTATTTCACATGAAAGAAAACAGAATTTGTTACCTGAAGATCTGCACTTTAAGAAACACTTAAAAAAGTTCTTGGTGTGAGAATAAATAGTACCAAGGGAAATGGGTTTTCAGGAAAAAAAAAAGAACACTGGATATGCTATATATCTGGGTAAAATCATCCAGGCCACTGCAGCCTCCAAGAGAGCATGCACACTCCTCAGCCTGACATCCAAAATCTCTCACCTCTACCCCACAACATATATACCTCTTGCTTCATTTCTTTCACAAGAGACACTTGGGAACTTCTAACAATGCTACACTGAGTCCCAACTCCAGCCTTTAAAGATGCTATTAGCTCTCCTCAAAATGCTATGTGATACCTTGGAATCTGAACACCCCAAAACTCAAACAACTTGGAATCCAAATGAAAAAATGAAGCAAATTTTGCCTCAGAATCCAAACACTGCTTTGGAATCCAAACACCAACATGTTGTTTGCATGGGACATATCGACTGTATGGCCCATACCTTTATCCTAATTCCCACTCGTCTTGCAACTCAAACATTTTGGAACTCAAACAGGGTTCTGGGATGAATTAAGTTCAAATTCCAAGACATCACCGTATGTACATACCATATTTTCTGGTGTATAAGACAACCGGGCGTATAAGACGACCCCCTAATTTTACAGTTAAAACATAGGTTTAGGCCTATATTCGCTAGTTAACTGTAAAATTAGGGGGTCGTCTTATACGCCGGAAAATACGGTACTCATATTACAACTCAAGGGCCACCTTGTCTTCCTGGACACTCCTGACTGTTGTGCATTTCTGTATGCAGCTCAAAAAAAAAGAGAAGAATTAATTAAAATACATTGCTAAAATACTTTAGTGGTGTCAAAGCACCCTCCCCTCCATTATTTTATTTAGAGCTCACAAAAGAAGTGTGAGGCAAGAGAGCAGGCCTGGTGACCCACCTTGTATAGGTGAGACAACCCAAGGCTTAGAGAAGCTGAGTGGTTTTCACAAAGCTGCACAGCCAGAGTCTGGAAAAGCTGGCACTAGTACTTGGCTCCCCAGACTCTCATCCCAGTTCTCTATCCACTTGACCACAGTGACACATAACATATGGTTCCTGCCTGCAACAAATTTATACTCTTCCTGCATTATAAACTTTTCATATAGCTACAAAAAGTTAAATCTTAAGACAACAACTCAATATACCCCAAGATTGAGGATCTTGGACCTGGTTAAGCATTAGCAATACTTGTGAAAACTTCAAAAATCTAGAACTCATAACAGACCAACTGAATCAGAATCTCTGTGAGGCTGTGCCTGGGGACCTACATTTTTTAAAGTACCATAGGTGATTCTGATATGCAACCAGAGCTGAGAACCTCCTTTTTCATGACTAATCATCAAATGACTAACCCAGACTGTGGACACTATGAAAAGAAACAAATAGTGTGGGCTAAAGTGCTACAAAGAAGTCTGAGCAGGGGTTTGAAGGAGCGAAAATTTGGATTGGTCAAGAGAGGAGGGAGTGCATTTCAGGTTGAGGGGGGGGTGCCGCGGTAGGAAGGTTGAGATGTGTTCAAGGATTGAATGTTTCTGAGCAGTTTCATTGGTCTAAAGCAGGGGTGTCAAACTCAATTAAAACACGGGCCATTTGGTACAACAAGCAAGATTCACGCGGCCACATCACATTTACAAACGTCGCCAGAACCGAGTCAGCGTGTTTATACCCGCCCACAGGCCTCCAGGAAAGGCACTGGGCCACGTGTATACTCGTCTTCAGTAGTTAAAGGGTTAACGAGGGAATTGTGTGTACGGTATTGCCTTGATCTCCCCTAAGTGCTATTTTCTTCATAACAATTTTTTCTATTTTCATTTTATTTCAGAACATCGTGAGCCACAAAAAATTACCTTGGGGGCCGCCCACGGGCCACCAGTTTGACACCCCTGGTCTAAAGGAATCAGAATATAAGAATAAGAATGCAGTGGCCCATAATGCGATGCATGGGTGATGTGATGTGGACTTGTACATCTGGAAACTATCTAATTGTTACCAACCAATGTCACCCCATTAAATTTAACAATAATAAATAAATAAATAAATAAATAAATAAATAAATAAATAAATAAATAAATAAATAAAAAAGAATGCAGTGGCCAATGTAGAGGATAATATAGAGGATAAAGGGCACAAGACAGGAGATTAGGGTAGGTTGCTTGAGCCCCACCATGCACTCTAAGAGTACTTCTGTCCATAATCCTTACCTTGGGGCTCTTAATCTCATGCCACTTTGGGTAGATTCTATGTTCTTTGATCTTCTCTGAATCCCAATCATATGAGCTTGTCCCTCTCTTTCACAGCCATTATCATTCTCTACCCTGTGGTCTTATCAGCTGCCACCCAGACTTTTGAGTTCCTCCAGGGGTCTTGATAATCTTTTTATCCCCTAGATTGGTGATTCTCAACCAGGGGGCGATTTTGCCCCTGAGGAGACATTTGGCAATATCTGGAGATATGTTTTGGTTGTTACAACTAGATGAGGGTATAGTATTGGTATCTAGCAGGAAGCTGCTAAATATCCTACACAGTAATAACAAAGAACTGTCTATTCCCAAATGTCAGTAGAACTAAGGATGAAAAACTCAGGATTAGATAAAGTGACACTTAATTTATTTATTAATAAATTAATTAGGTTATTTAATATTAATTCAACATTAAATAATAACTTTTTGATGAATGACTATCTGAATGACCCAATGAATGAAAAAGGGGTTTGTGCATATAGGCCACCTTTGACTCCCATATTTTTTTATTTTGCAGATAGTAAAGTTATAAAAACAAAAACAGGGAGACCAACATAGAATTGCTAAACTTTTCTTACTTATTGTCACATACAGGCATTAAAAATAAAACTATCAACTACTATAATAGTTACTTACTAAAAATAAAGAATATTTAAACTATCAAAATGTAATACTACTAAATAAACAAGGAAAGATATTACCAAGAAAGGTCAGTACAGCAGCCAACAGTTGCTGTAGGCTGGTGAAAAGTTCACTTTAGCCAACCCTGGACCACTGCCCACCAAACTGGGTACCTCTGAATGAGATTATAAGCTCCGGTAGGGCAGGACTCCTGTCTTACAGGTAGCCCTCTGGCTCTGATACTGAGCATCCCAGGGAAGGCTGCCCCACCTGTGCTGCCCACCCTACCTTATATTCCAGAGAGAGCAAAGTCTCTGTCTTGGATGTCCAGCTCCACTTGTGCACTATGTAGCCCTTGTGGTCATTGGTGGTCCCGCCTTCCTCATCCAAGACCAAGACATATGGGCAGCTAGGAAAGACACAGAAGTGAGGAGCTGCCACAGGGCCCTGAAGGAAGCCCTTTATTATAGGCTAAAGGCAGATAGGGCTCAGAGACTCTGCTCAAGCTGGAGGAAGCATGGAATCCTGTAGGCAACCTCACTTCCCTCACCTAATACGATCTGACGCCCCTTCAACAGGTGTGAAACCTGTTGATGCTATAGGAAAATCTGCTGGGAGAGAAGAACTGAGGGAAATGATGGAGATTCATACCAAATCCAAGGGAGATAGAAATGAAACGTGTGCCTTGTTGCTCAGTATCCTGATATATAAGATCCCAGGGACCAAAAAGGGAACATTTATTACAGGAAAGTTAGTCATTTCATCCATGAAAGTTCCTTATAAAAGGTCAAACAAAACCAACTTTTGGCTGGCAAAAATATGTGCTTCTCTTAAAACACCCCACAGCAGTGGTACTCATGACCTCTTCTTCACTCTTTCCTGGTATAAAACATGTCTCTCCACTAAGGAATTATTCTATGTATCTAGTTAACAATCAAGATCTTTGTGCTATGGGGATACAAGTGGAGTAGGACTTAGAGAGTTACAATTATCATTAGCTATTACATAGATCCAGCAAACAAGGACCTCGAAGTACCTACATTCCTGCAGGTACTACCTCACTGCCTTCCTAGACCTCTGGGTGCTGCCCAGCCTCTCCTTTTTCCAGGGACTCCTAGTTGCCACCTCAGTACCCCCTCCACCCCCCTATTGCCATGAGGCCCCAAAAATACTTCTATGGGGCCAGAATTCCCCCAACCCACTCACCAGGCCTTTAGGTTGTAGTGAACACTGCCTTGGCCTTCATTAAACAGGGCCAGGAAGAAGAGGTTGGGTGTGTCACTAAAGAGGTAGGTGATAGTTCTCCCTCTGCAGCATGTGGGTATCTGACACATGGCGATGTTTCCGGAGGGATAGCTGGCAAATATGGTTAAGTAGAACTAACAAAAAAAGTCTCCATATTCTGCTCTCAGGTGCTTCATGGAAAGCAAGTCTATAAGTCAAAGTTTTAGCTAAAATGGTATATCATTCTCAGTCTTCAAAGACTCTCCCTGTACTTGCATAAGTAACAAGTGACTATGACACCAACCATGCTTCAAGTGCTTTCCTGTATTTTCTGTTTATTCTTCATAATCCCTAGGTAGGTATTATTATTTCCATCTCACAGATGAGTAGGGTTTTCATGCATCTGATAGATTTCCTGGGATGTGGGACTTCCACTGGTAAAACCAAGAAAATCCTAGGCAAACCAGGATGGGTTGTTCACCCAATAGATGAGAAATCCAAAGTGCAGAGAAATGATCTGCCTCACATCACACCACAAGAAAAGGGTAGAACAAGTATCTCAACTCTGAGGCCAGAGGTATTTCTAATGCTATCAGGCTGCTGCTCCTTCTGACCAATCTAGGAGCACAGTCAATGTCTCCCTGCTCATTCCTTATAAGAAGGCCCCATGAAGCATTGGTCCCAACAAAATGTAATATGGTTTGGACAGCTACCATCCTGTCTTGAGGAATTGCAGAAGTATCCCAGACAAGAGAATATCAGCAGTTGGCACTAGGGTCCATCCATTTAATCCTTACCCACCAACTGATAAAAAAATAAATAGAAATTATAATAAGTAACCAAATAGAAATTCTGGAACTGAACAGAATAATAAGTAAAATGAAAAAAATATTAATGAGATGGATTTGGCAGCAAATTGGAGCAGAAGAATCAGTGAACTGATGAGATTAATTGAAATAATTTTGTCTGAGGAGCAGAAAGTAAAAAGAATTTAAAAAATGAACAGAGACTAGGAGACTTGTGGAAGACTATCAAGTGGTCCAACATAGGTATAACAAGAGTCCCAGAAGAAGAGGAAAGAGAGAAAAAGAAAGAAAGAATATTTGAAGAAATAATGACTGAAAACTCCCTAAATTTTATGAAAAACATTAATCTACATGCTCAGTAAACGCCAAATAGGATAAATTCAAAGAGCCACACTGAGACAAATTATTATCAAATTGCCAATAGACAAAAACAAAGAATCTAAAAAACAGCAGGAAAAAAGAGACTAGTCATATATAAGGAATCCTCAATAAGATTAATGGCCTATTTCTCACCAGAAACCATGGAGGCCAAAAGGTACTAGGATGAAATATTTATTTTCCGGCGTATAAGACGACCCCCTAATTTTACAGTTAAAACATAGGTTTAGGCCTATATTCGCTGTATAAGACTACAGCCTCGGAAGTGGGGGGTAGTCTTATACAGCGAATATAGGCCTAAACCTATGTTTTAACTGTAAAATTAGGGGGTCGTCTTATACGCCCGGACGTCTTATACGCCGGAAAATACGGTATAGAGCTGAAAGAAAAAAATCTGTCAACCAAGAATTCTATATTGAGCAATACTATCCTTCAAAAATGAAGGCAAAATTAAAACTTAGCAGATAAAGAAAAGCTGAGGAAGTTCACCACTACAAGAAATGATAAAAGAAGTCCTTCAGGCTGAAATGACAGGACACTTGACAGTAACTCAAAGACATGCAAAGAAAAAAAGAAGACTCATAAACTAAGTATATAAGTAAATATAAAAGCCAGTACTATAGTGTTTAGCATTTTCAGTTCATAATTCCTCTGCTTTCCTATATGATTTGAAAGGACAAATGCATAATATAATAATTGTAAATCTATGTTAATGATATATGTGTACATATAAAGATATAATTTCTGATGACATAAAGGAGGAGGAATGGAGATGTGGAGAAGCAGAGTTCTATATACTGCTAAGGTTAAGTTAGTATTAATTCAAACTAGTTTGTTTTCAATTATAATACTCAAGTGTATTAGCTTCTTTGGACTTCTGTAACTAAGTCCCACAGACTGAACAGCAGAAACGTATTCACTCACAGTTCTGGAGCCAAAAATGAACCAGTTAACATTTATAGTCAATTGAGTTTCCATAAGGATACCAAGACCATTCAAATGGGGTAAAGAAAAATCTCTTCAACAAATAGGTCTGGGAAGATTGGGTATCAGATGCAAAAAAAATGAAGTTGGACCTTGATCTTAGACCATATGCAAAAATCAAATCAAAATGGATCAAAAACCTAAATGTAAGAGCAATCAAGAGTGTGAAAAAATATCCCACAATATAGAAAAAGTATTTTCAAATCATATAACTGATGAGTCTAGTATCCACAATATATAAAGAACTCGGGGAAGCTGGGAGGCTCAGTGGGTTAAAAACTCACTTTGCAGCCCCAGGGACCGAAGATTGAATCCTGGCCCCAACCTGTGTGTACCCATATGCTGAACAGGGGAGTGCCCCCAGTTCAGTTCTCACCGGGGCGAGACCCTGGCCCAGTTCCTGCCCTGTGAAGCCCCGCCCACCTGTGGAATGGAACTATGTGGAAAAACCAGTGACATGCAACTATGGAGACTGTTCTGGGCCCTCCCCCTTCTCTCTGTCTCTGTCTCTGTATCTCTCTTTCTCTGTCAAAAACAATAAAAATAAAACTTAAAATAAAAGAACTCTTACAATTCAACAAGAAAAAAGACAATCAACAAATGAGCAAAGGACTTCAGTACATATTTCTACAAAGAATGTGTACAAAAAAGTCACATGAATATGGACCAGGGGTCTCCAAACTTTTCAGCCCGTGGGCCGCATTAACTATCAAACAGCAGTTTGGGGGCCGACTACACACTCGAGGTCCAAATAAAAAAGAATCAAAACATAGATGTTGTTTTTAATTATTTATTTAATATTATTTTATTCAGATAAAAAGATCTCCACGGGCCAGATGAGAGGGCCTCGCGGGCCGGATGCGGCCCGTGGGCCGTAGTTTGGAGACCCCTCTAAATCATTAGTTATTAGGGAAATACAAGATAAAACCACAATGAGATATCACTTCACACACACTAGCATGGCTAGAATTTTAAAAACTTGGAAAATATCAAATAGAGTGAAGAATGTGAGGAAATTAGAACCCTAACACATTGCTGGTGAGAATATAAAATGGTAGAGCTACTGTGGAGGTTCCTTAATAAGTTAAACATAGAATTAACATATGACCCAGTAATTGCACTCTTATGTTTGGACCCCAGAGAACAGAAAACAGTGTGCAAATAAAAACTTATAGAAGAATGTTCATAGCATTATTCACAATAGCCAAAAAGGGTGGAAATAATGTAATGTCCGTAAACAAAAGAACGAATTTAGAAAAGTGGCACATCCATATAGAATATTATTCAGCCACAAAAGAAAGAAAATTCTGACACATGCTGCAACATACATGAACCTTGAAAAGATTAAGTGAAAGAAGCTAGACACAAAAGGCCACATATTATAGCATTCCATTTTTAAGAGATGTCCAGAACAGGCAAATTCATAGAGACAGAAAATATATTGGTGGTTGCCAGGGCTAGGGGTGGGGGTAAATGGGTAGTGAATGTTTAATGAGTGTAGGGATTTGGGGGGGTGGGGGGGTGGGACGAGATAAAAAGATTTCAGAACTTGAAAGAGGTGGCGTTTGTACAGCATTGTACATGTACTAAATGCTTCTGAATTGTACCCATTAAAAGAATCAATTTTATATTGAGTAAATTTCACCAAGCCTTTTTGATAAAAAAGGAGTGAAGTACAGATGCATACTACAGTAGACTTGAACAAGGGGGTGAGGGGTGCCAACTGCCCATGCAATTGAAAATCTACATATAACTTAAGTTGGCCTTCCACATACAAGGATCCCCAACCTCTAGTTGACCCTTGAACAACATGGTTTAAACCTTTGGTCAACAGAACTCAGCAGGGTCAATTGAGGCACATGAGTCAATTGAAAAAAACAAAAACAAACCCCACATATAAGTGAACCCACACAGTAAAACCTGTAAAATTCAAGGGTCAACTGTACAATGTGGAAGGACCTCGAAAACATTATGCTAAGTGAAGGAAGCAAGATACAAAAGGTCGTGTATTATGATTCCATTTACATGAAATATCTGGAATAGGCAAATGCATAGAGGTGATGAGCAGATTAGCAGTTGCCAGGGAGGAAAGGAGAGGGAAAATGGGGAGTCAGGGTTTCCTTTGAGGTGATGAAAAAATTCTAGAACAAAATAGTGATGATGGTTGTGTAATTTTGTGTATGCATTTAATGCCACTGAATCGTATATTTCAAAATGGTTAAATGGTAAATTTTATGTTATGTGCATTTTACTATACATAAGAAAACGCTTACCTCACATAGTGGTTCTGAGTGCTGAATAAATCACTAAAGAAACAATGTTGAGCACAGTACCAGGCACACAGTGATTAAGGTGTTTGTTTTTTTTAAAGATTTATTTTTATTGTTTTTGACAGAGAGAGAGAGAGATACAGAGACAGAGACAGAGAAGGAGGAGGGCCCAGAACAGTCTCCATAGTTGCACATCATTGGTTTTTCCACATAGTTTCATTCCATAGGTGGGCGCGGGGCTGCACAGGGCAGGAACTGGGCCAGGGTCTCACCCGGTGAGAACTTAACTGGGGGCACTCCCCAGTTCAGTATATGGGTCCACATGGCCGGGGCCGGGATTCGATCCATGGTCCCTGGGGCTGCAAAGTGAGCACTTAACCCACTGAGCCATCCCGGCTTCCCCTAAGGTTTGTTTTTAATGTGATGAGTTCATATGAAAAAAGGCTTTCAAGGAAGTTTGACAGGAGAATTAGTGACTGAGGGATGAGATCCAGGGAGATGCTGACAACCCAAATGAAATGAATACCTGGATGGTTCTGGAGTCTCATGCTGACAAGTACAAATCCCTCAGGGCTTGGATCTTTTTGGCATCCCAAAGCCAGGTATATCATCTCTGCCTGAGAGCTTTGTGCAGTGATCTCTGTGAAAACAGAAATCCACTGCTGAATCCACTGTTCTGTGGAAGCCATGAGGTAAGGGAGGTGTTTTCCAAACATTTTCTCTATCCAGAGGGGTCCAACTGCTGCATATGTGTTTTAACTGTTTGAAAACAGCAACACAGAATCTCTTCAAGATCACTGGGTCCAACTTCCTCATGTTATAATAGAGGGAAGTGAGGCCCAGAAAGATAATGTGACTTGTGCATGTCAGGATGTGTTCATTGTTGGGGTATGAGTCAAGCATGCCAGTAGTGATGGCCTGCAGATTTCGGGTGGTCCCACCCAAAAGGACCTCCAGACTCTGAGACAGGTGAGAGAACACGGATTCTAGTAGGCTGGTTGCTAGGCCTCATCATACACTAGTTCTCCCTCTCTGGTCCTGCCAATAGCACCCCAATTCCCAGACCAGCTTCACAAGGAACTCAGGGGGATGATCCTATGTAATGCAGTGTAGAGTCAGAAAAGGGGGAAAGGGGAAGCCCCATGACCCATAGTGAGCAGCAGCTACCCTGAAAGGAGTTTGCTGTGTTCAGTATCACAGGGCACATTAGAAGCAGGGCCAAGCAGCATGTAATGAATAGATTAATTTACAGAGAAACAAGAGGACTCCTTTGACAGGTGCTTACATTCTAAATTCCCAGGATCGGTAAAGAGGCCAAATGAGATGAAGGGCCTGGTTGGGCAGCCTGTTTGACAGCTCAGAGAGCCACCCTCTCCTCTAAAGGGAGGGGACATTGAGTACCAGTGGTTTTATCAGTCCCCTTCCATCTTCTCTATTCTGCTCTCTGCTGGAGAAAACAATCCTGAAAGGCATACAAATGGTGCTGGAGAGAGGGCTCTACATGGAGGTGAGGCAGCCCAGAACCCAGGCCTGGCTCTGGCACCAAATTCCTTTTGTGATATTGAGTGAAAAACACTACCCATTTCTCCAACAAGGGGACAGGAATGAATGGCTTAGTATCTTCTGTGTTTTGACATCTCATCTGATACAAATTGCAGAAACCTGGAAGCAGCATTTTGCCATCTCTGACCTCAGTCTGGCTGCCAAATGGGCTGGGTATCTGGGGTCTGGTCCAACTCTAATGCATATTGGAGAGTGGGTGACAGGACCACTGTAAAGAATACAGGGGTCCAAGGTGGGTGACTTCCTGATCTGTTGCTTCCCACCCAGACTTTCTCCAAAGGGTGTCCTCTCTGACCTGGACAAACTCATAATACCCTGGAGGACCTGTCACCAGGCTTCTCTGATCAATTGAAAAGCCAAAGCAAATACTCGGGCTTTTTCTGGCCCAAAAGTTCTCAGGGGCTGAGTTGCTGGAGAGAAAGAGCGGCATCAAGTAAAAGGATACTAAACGAAGGAAGTCCCATCATAGAAGGTGTAATGCAACTTGATTGTCTTCTTGGGTCCTTTCCACTCTTGAGACTGCTGGCTGGCATTAGCATGGTGAAGGCTGGGAGTAGAAGTCTGAGGGTGATGAGAGCTCAGGGTTTGTGTGTCCCCTTTCAGGGCCAACACTGGATGAAAGGGCATCTTTACCCTGTAGTGGCGTAAGATCGTAGGGTAGAAGATATTCCTCCCTTTCCACAAGGCCCTTTCGGCTTCTCTGCAGGAAAGGAGAACAACATATCTTCTTGCCACTTGGCTCTCACTTGGCAAGGAGGCTGTCTATAGCCCTCCCCAGCTCCCAAGACTCCCATCCCATTTCCCTGTCCCAAAAGAACCTGTTCCCACCCTATATCCCTCATCCTTAAAGGTAGAATTTTTAGGGAAACTGGGAAGGTCCCAGAACCCCACTGAGACCAGTCCTTTCCACCTTTAGTGCTAGGTAAGGATTCATGGAATGGGACTGTGTACAGAAGGGGAACTTGGGGGAGCAGGAGGTATTGCTCAACCCCCAGTCCTGATGTTACAGGGAACGAGAGCTTCCTTCCAGAATGTTACAGTCAGGGGTAAAATTTGGTGGCTGCCATCTACCCATGTTTTGTAGCTGCAGTAATACTCAATGGCCCAGGGAACTCAAGACATGAGGGCTGTCGGGAAAGTATCCAGCCATGTAATATTTTAAAAAATATATTATGGAAAATTTATGGCTGGATTTTTTTTCCAGACAGCCCTTATATAGCTTAGATGTGATCAGGTTTTAAATCCTTTATGGCCCATGATCTGGGTCTTCAGGAAAATGTACTTAACTTTCAGAGACTTGTGGGACCCACCCAAATCATAAATATTATTAATTATCCATGTCAATTTTTTTGTTTGTTTTGAGAGGTTCTTTTTAAAAGTGTTTTTGTAGAACTCTGACAAATTATGTTAAGAAAGAAACATTCAGGGCACAAAGGCTATATAAATTATGAGAAGTCCCACAAAGCAGTATCACTAGTGAGCAGGCAAAGACCAATCAATGCCTTGGAGTCAGGTCCACTGAGATGTGGGACCTCAGGCAATGCCTTACCTGCCTGCTTGGGCTATCTCAGTTTTCTTATCTGCAAAATGGGTGTAATTCCTGTCTTCTTCATAAGTGTGATGGGAAGGACTGGGTACAGGACATCAACCTGTCACTGTTGTTGGGAGCACTAGGTAGTTGACACTTCCTGGCACAGCTCAGACACTTTTGTGATTTCCCCTTCATGCACAAAGAGGCTATGCCATCCTCTCCCATCTGCCTCCAACCATCATGGTGCTTACATATGGCGACACATCTCCTGCAGCTTCTCTCGGGCCTCAGGGCAGGGGTCGCTGAACTCCACATTGTCAGAGGCAGAGGTTCCCATTCCTCGCTGAGTAGGTGATGTGATTATGTCATCTGAATTTTTTGATTTGCCTGTAGTTGGAGATGAAGAGGTTAGGGAGTGGTTTGAGAAACAGTTTCTCCTGGGGGAGAGCAGGAGAGCAACCTCCCTGATTGGCAATTTTTCTTTAAAAGTTTGGCAGAATTTACCACTGAAGCCATCAGGTCCAGGGTTTTGCTTTGTTGGGAGTTTTTTTTTTTTTTTTTTACTTACCCAATCTCCTTACTATTCATGTCTATTCAAATTTTCTATTTCTTCATAATAGTCTTGGTAGGTCCTGTGTTTCTAGGAATTTGCCCATTTTACGTAGGCTATCCAATTTGTTAGTGTATAACTATTCATAACACTCTGATAATCCTTTTTATTCTGTAGAATTAGTAGTAGTGTCCCATTTTCAACTTATTTCACTAACTTGAGTTTTCCCATTTCTTAGTTGATCTGGGTAAAGATTTGTCAATTGTGTTGATGTTTTCAAAGAATTATATTTGGTTTCATTGATTTTTCTCTGTCTTTTTCTAGTCTATTTTATTTATCTCTTCTCTGATCTTTATTGTTTTCGTCCTTCTCTAGCCTTGGATTTAGTTTCTTCTTTTTCTAGTTTCTTAAGTTAGGTTGTTTATTTGAGATCTTTCTTATCTTTTAATGTAAGCATTTAAAACTATAAATTTCCCCTGTAGTATTACTTCCACTGCATCCCATAAGTTTTCTAATTTCCTTTGTGATTTTTTTCTTTGATTTATTGGTTATTTAAGGGTGTGTTAATTTCTACAATTTGTGAATTTTTCACTTTTTATTCTGTTATTGCTAACTTCATCCCATTGTGGTTGGAGAAGATATTTTGTATGATCTCTATCTTTTTAAGTCTACTGAAACTTAATTTGTGGCCTAACATATGGCCCATTCAGGAAAATGTTCTATGTGTACTTAAAAAGAATAGTTTCTGTTGTTTGTGTTCTGCATATGTCTATTAGAATTAGTTAGTTTATTATGTTACTTAAGTACTCT
This sequence comes from Craseonycteris thonglongyai, assembly GCA_004027555.1. NCBI lineage: Eukaryota > Metazoa > Chordata > Mammalia > Chiroptera > Craseonycteridae > Craseonycteris > Craseonycteris thonglongyai. The sequence goes on from PVKE010031284.1 coordinate 15,364, forward strand.
TAACAACTCATGACAAAACACATTTTGGTGGGATAGCAGAGGATAACAGCTACATAGACAAAGACACCAACAAACATATTTAACTTTTGCTTAGAAAAAACCTTACTCAAGGAACTATACTTGAGGTCATTAGAAAAACAATCATGAAATCACTGTGTCTTAAGAATAGTTTGTTTTCCTTTAATGTGGCTGTGTCAATTTAGGGCTAGCTCAGGAGGGAATATGATAAAACCAAGAGCACATAAAGTGGGTTCCAGAAGTTACATTATGTGTTATTGAACCACAGTAAGAGAAAAGGCATCAACAGGGTAAAGGAACCAGAGGAATGAAGGGACAGCTGAATCTACTCTGTGAGTCTACCCCCTGCATTTAGAATAGTGACAGACAACTAGCAATTGTTTAATAAATATTTGTTCACTAACTGAAAGGAGAAAGGATCATCTTGATATGGAGAGGCCTGGAGGAAGGCAAATCACACAGCCAGCCAGGGGAAGGGTGAGGAAAAAAAAATCCAAACTTCTCAACTTTCAACCTTACCTCTAGTGTCTGTGGGCATCAACTGTTGGTCTTTGAGCATTCCCACCTTATGTAGATCCTTCCACCATCTCTTTAGAATGCAGTCCTCCCCTACCTACCTCATTCCACCACTCTGCCATCACAGCCCAGAAAGGAGGACAGTGGCTGGAAGTTCCTTGAAGTCTTACCTTGCTCTCTCCAGCACAACTTATCTGCTCTCTGAGCATCTGGCTACATGATCACTGATATACCATTTGGCCTCATCTGCCACCCATTCTTTCCCTTATGGCTTTCCTTCTGTTGTGTGTCTTCTTCAATGGAATGGAAGTGGGCTCTATGTCTCTGTTTTCTGCTGACATGAACTGGCTCAGTTTAGGACACACTGTTAGGTATGGCATCCAAATACCTCTCTTCAGATAATGGTTCCCCAACATGCTATGTGAGTAGGAACAACATCAATCTCTTTGAGCAGAGTGGGTGAAGTTTGGTCTGAGGGGATGGAAATGTACATTTGAGAGGGGTATTGTTCCAGGAGAGAGAAATCATATCACCAGAAATGAAGGGCATGTAAACATTAAAATGATGAGTCTGCACTATGAAATGACTATGTTGAGATGCATTAGCCTTATGGAAAAGAATCTGTGTCAATAGCTAGGGCAGCTCTGTATCCTTCCTATCAGAAAACCAAATCAAACTATGCTATTGACCTAAACAGGGACTCTTCTATCCCTCTCACCACCCCACTACCCCCACAGATGGTCTAAGAGGTCTTGCTGGGAACCACTGCTACCTGTTTTCTTCTTAGTTTCCTTTCCAGTTGAAAGGGAAAAGCTCAGACAACCAGTAGAGGCCTCATAGATAAGCTGGTATGGTGAGTTCACTCCAATGGCTGAGATGCTCATGAAGGACTCTGGAGTAGAAGAGAAAGAGGTTCTTCTTTCAATTTTTAAATTTTCGGGGAAGGTGGGATGGCTCAGTGGGTTAAGCGCTCACTTTGTAGCCCTTGGCCCATACGGACCCATATGCTGAACTGAGGTGTGCTTCCCATGCAGGAGGCCCCTAGCCCAGTTCCTGCCCTGTGTGGCCCTGCCCACCTGTGTGGAACAAAACTATTGAAAACTGATGACGTACAACTATGGAGACTGCTCTGGGCTCTCCCTCTTCTCCCTGTCTCCCTGTCTCTGTCTGTCTCTGTTTCTGTAAAAAAACAATTAAATAAATCTTAAAAAAAATTTTAACTTTTACTTTTTTTTCACCAAAAACTTAATATGAACTTTTTGTTCCAGCAGTATGGTAGACCAGATGCTCTAAAGTACCCTGTTGTACAAAACAAACAGATCTTGAAATAAGATTTTTAAATGCACAGCAAGCTATGAGTAATTAAGGGGAATTAAGGTTCCTCTCTACAGCAATCTCTTTCCCCTCCAGTATCTCTCAAAAGCAAACTAACAGGGAGCAGCAAGCAAGCACAAAAAGTGACATTACTGAAGAGCAAATGCAGGTATGACTGCTGCATTAGGTCAAGAGAATAAACACTGAGCCAGCTAGAAGGAAATTTATAGTCATCTATTTCACTTATCCAAGCTACAGAAATCAGATGCTTCTTCAACAATTAGATCAGTCTCTCACAGAATCTTACCGTCTTAATGTTAAATCATTTGATTCTCTGACTACTTAAGAAATAAAAAAATTATTGTTTAAGATTTCTAAAAATTGTTTGAGAGAAGGTGTGAGAGAGTGAGAGAGACAGAGAGAAACAGAGAGAAGAGGGGAGGACTCAAAGAAGTCTCCATAGTTGTACAACATTCGATGTTTTTGGGGTTTTTTTTACATCGTTTCATTCCTCACAGGTGGATGTGAGGCTGCACGGGACGGAAATGAACTAGGGTCCTCCCTCATGAGAGGTGAGAACCTTTACCACCATCCTGGCAGTTACCAGTTGTGTGCCACAGTTCAGCCAATGGATTTGCACAGATGGGGCCAGGGTTCAATCCCTGGACCTCACAGTTGCAAGGCAAATGCTCAACCTGTTGAACTATCCTGGCATCCCAAGAATTAAAATTTAATACACCCGTCACTACTGGAAAATCTTGATCATTCTTACATAAACCTCATTAATTTTTTTTCCTTATTATTCCCCCAAACATTGTCATTTTACTGGTTAGGCAGGAAATTGTTAGGAAATGTTACGCAATTCATTCAATGACACAGCTCATTCAAATTCATAAAGAAAATGGCAATTCATAAAGAAAATGACTTTACCAGTAGACAAAGATTATAACCAGAGACTGCACACTGGATGATGGAAACACACAATCACTCACCTTCACTAGTGATCTAAAAATTGAAATTAAGAACAATTTTCAGTACTTTTGTAACTTAGCAGAAATGAAAAGAACAATAGCCAATGCTGGTAAAGACAGAATAGAACTAGTCAACCCTGCTGGTGTAGGGGACAATCCATCAAGAAAGCAATATTTAGCAAGAGCTAAACACATATTGAGACCCTCTGCCCCAATAAGCCTTTTCCTGGGTAATTAATCTTAATTACCAATAAAACAGAAATAAGAAGTGATGTACATAAAGTTGCCTATTACAGTGCATATTATACTAATAACAATATATCTGGAAACCTAAGCATTTGGTTAATTATGGAACATAAACATTCCACTGAATCTTTGTCAGGCTTCTTTTGATGTTCAGAAGTAACACTTCTATACACTTGATAGTTATATGCACACACAATGCAAATAAATTGCATAGCAAAATTGCAAACCTTGGGGGGAAATGGTGGATTTCATGAAATCAGTGAAAGTGGTGTTAGAGAGCTGCTCAATTCCCATGTGCAGCCGCTGATGAGCGACGTGGTGGAGCAAATTAGTTAACTGCTGAAGAAAAGAAAACCGTTTAGGGTAATAACTCCACGGAGAAAGGATGGTTTGTATATCAAAGGAGTAAAGATAAAAACTAATTAAGCTCTTGGATATTTTTGCAAAAGGAAACACAAAGGGACTCAAGTTTTATTGCTATTATACACTTTTTTTTTTTTTTTTTTTTTATCTTTTCACATTTATAGAGAGAAATTATCTTTTTGTCTTCAGTGCATATTTATTTCTATTTTACTTTTGACAGATAGAGAGAGAGACAGAGACAGAGACAGCTAGAGAACCAAACTGTGGGAACTCCCCAGTTCAGCACGTGGGTCCTGCCTGGGCCGGAGCCGGGATTCGATCCTCGGTCCT
>PVKE010031285.1:0-19123 GCA_004027555.1 Craseonycteris thonglongyai
AGCAAGAAATAAGTGAAAAATAGATGATAGGAAAATTGGTGATTGACTAGTTTTTAATCACATGCCTGAAAAGTTCATTGGTGTATATTAGAGTGACATAAAATCTATGAATTTTACTGTTATTTGTAAAAAGGTAAAATGAATATTCTAGAACTGCCTAATACTCATGATCAACTGCACCCTAAGGAGAAAAAAGAAACCAAATGATAATAAAGGCTGAAAAGCTATTCAATTCTATTATCAAGAAATAGACCATAAAAGGAATAAGGAATTATGAGAACAATCATGTAGACTTTCTTATATTGGCTTACCATTAGGAACTGAAAATGACAGGTTTATAGATTTTGGTGTAAATACATTTATTATGTTATTCAATATTCTATGACAGGCTTTCCATATTCTACTCGTCTCTCTGCGGGTTTTGACATATAGGCTATCTAGCTGAGAAATTCTGAACTTTTGATCTTAATCTATAAATGGCAAGAATACATACAAAGTTTTACATGTTGTTAGCACTGATATATGAGAACACTGGAATTACATGCATATAATTTACACATGTTTAACTATGCCCTTTCAGTCAAAAAGAGAAGAGAAGAGTACAATTAACTTAGTTGTGAGTTCTGCTTGACATTTTACTCAGTAAACCTACAGCCAAGAATGGGCATGAGATGGAAGGTTAGAAGGAATTGTCCCACAGCAATCTCAGTTCCCATATGTTTCTTAGGGAGTAAACATTATAATTGTAGAGTTTAAAAATACTTGTTTACCTATGTATTTATCATTTATTTATTTTTGTACAACACAATCTATACATGTAAACTGACTACTTTACATGGTGCTCAACCAAAGAGTTGTCAAATTTCTGCAGCTAAGACAGTCAATAAAATGTCTACTCCGTGTTGATTAGGAATGATTTCTCTAGTTTTAAATATTAGTCAAGACACAGAAAAAGGCAGGCATGTAAGGCCAGAGGCACAGTCTTGATGGAACCAGTTATTACATGCATTTCACTGATCTCTTGTCAGTTGACAAATATTAAAGGATTAACCTAAAATTATATTGAACTTACTGAGAAAATTGTGTTCATTTCAAACACAGCAACTTCCACTGATATTTTCAAAGGAAATTTTAACTCTATGTAATGTTGGCTGATTTGAGAACCCAAACATTTGCTGAAATATAAATTTTTCATGTATACATTTTTTGCCTGGTCTTTATACTCATTCAATTCACAGCAATGGAAACATTTTTTTTCCACAGCATACAGATCAGTTATACTGATACCTTCTGGAAACTTATTTAAAATGCAAGATCTCAGGACTCACCACAGATCTAGAGCATCAGAATCTGTCGGCATTTTAACAATATGCCCAAGTGGTTTATATATACATTGATGTTTGAGATTTACTGTACTAGAGGTCACGTGAGAGGAAAATATGTGACATAATAGGCCTTAGAGCATCATCCAAATAGTAGCTACAAAGAAAGCAAGAGAGAAAAAGGAAGTAAATGTATGTTTGTGCAAGTGTAATAGATAAGGCAGAGTACTTTTGTTATATATACTTGCATATTATAGTCAACACATTAGATCTGTCATTATGGTTATTAATATCCATAAATGAATTCAGAATGTGTTCATATTTTATAATATTGAATCATTTCCTTCCAACGTCTAGGCCAGAAGAATGCCTGTAAACAAATAATTAAAAGGCAACATGGTAACTGCTATAATAGAGATATAAATAAAGTGCTAGGAAAGCTGAGAAAATTGAACCATTCTTCTGCCTAGAGGGATTGAAGAAAGACTTCCTTAAGCAGATAGTGGTTGAATTGGATCTGGAGGAGACAGGCATTCCAAATGAGAACACAAGAGGTATTGAAATGTTTTGCAATAATGGAGTTGCCAAGGGCTTCAGTGGGCCTAGAGCTTTGGTGCATGTGGTTCTGGGATCTCTTTGGATTAACTTGCAGTGGTCAGCAAACTGCAGCTCGCAAGCCACAGGGATGTGAAAGAGAAAGAAGTTAGGCTAGAAAGATGGAGTAGGAAAGACTCCAATGCTGCAACATCACTACAAGGCCTAAGATGAACATCTTAGTACAGTGGTACCTCGGTTCACGAACTTAATTCGTGAACTGACTCTGGTCCCGAACCGAATTGGTCGTGAACCGAGGCACAGTTTCCCATAGGGTTCAATGTAAATCCGGTTAATCTGTTCTGACCTTTTTTTTCGGTTTTTGAAGCACAAAAAATATGAAACAAATTACAATACACATTAGTACAGTATAGTAATGTAGAAAGAGCAAAACAAAAATAAAAAAAAGTCACTGAAAGTACTCACAGTGTACTTTTTTCTGTGTCTCTTTCTCTCCACGATCTTCCTACAGGAAGTCACAACCATGTGACAGCCAGGAAATAGCATTAAAATGGCCGCGGCTCCTGTTCGTGAACCGAAGCGGAGTTCGTGAACCGGAGCATATTTTGATTTTCTGTTCGTGAACCGAGTTGTTTGTGAACAGAAGCATTCGTGAACCGAGGTACCACTGTACGGCCAAGCCCAAGATTCCAACTTAATAGGATAGGGCTCATGCTCTATGGTCAGATTTTTAAGTTTTATTAAAACCACTTATATAGAACTGCACTCACATATTAAGACTTGCTGAAAAATTAATGGCTGGCCATCCAAAAAAATTTGAAAATCTAGTTTTCAGAATGCAAAACAGATTGCAGTGTTTAGTATCATTTTTATAAGAACATAAAATAAGCAGAACACAATACCCAAATATATAATTAATTCCTAATATCAGGGATGGCTGCTCCATTGTTTTCAAGTATATAATTAATCTTGACTTTAGACCTCCAACTCTAACGTTTATAAATATTCAGATCTTTCCCATGATACACATGTATTACTCGGGTGATGTTGTCTTCACATCCTTCTCTGTGTCTGGGCTCTGGAATAGTCATGAGCTATCTGGGTGCTGAATCTAGACAAGAAACACAGCTCCCCCACCAGTTCTTACAACAAATAAAGCTGCTTAAAGCATTCTTCCTTTTAATTCAATTTACTAGGATAACATTGGTTAATAAAATTATAAGAGCTATCCAGAAAAAAAATACAGCTATTATCAATATAACAAGAATAGTTACATGGCTCAATACTTTATGGTCAGCTCTTGAATATATACATGTGCACAGACAAATATGTATGTATATATGTGTATATACTATCAGTAAATGTGGTGTCTGTATGCACAAATGTGCATATGGGGTCAAAATGAAGAAAATATAAAATAATGTGAACCATCTTTACATTTGAGTAATGGGATTATGAGTAATTTAGCCTTTTACTTTCCCTTATATGTATGTATTACATATAGGAATGTGCAATTTAAAAATCACTTAGTAGGAAGGACTGTATTCAATAGCTAATTTTTTTTTGAAGAAGCAGTTTTATTTGAATAGTAAGCAAAGCTGAAGTGCTATGGCTACTGACTCAATAGTTCTTGATACATTTGAGGCAACCCATGTAAACTACAGTTAGGAGAAGCTGTGTCTTGAAAGAAAAAGCAATTGGGATGGAAGTTCTAGAATACCATTTACTAAACTAGCTCCAGAGTTGGTGTGCAGACAAATCCATCTAGAAAATACCATCATAAAGAAAAATTTGAACTATGATTAACCAAATGTTTACAAATGTATTTAACCCAGACTCCAGTTTTTGCATGGAATATGGTACCTTGAAAGATCTTTGTTCCATAGAACAGAACACATTTTAGGGAAATATTGCTTTAAGGAATAGTAGAGTTAGTGAAAGGTTATATTTGCTAGACTTTAGTATGCATGTGGGCCTAGGGGAGAAAGATAGTGAAGAAGAGATTGAAGATACAAGACAAAAGAAAAATAGTTTTTGCTAACCAAAGTTCCAGAAAAAGCAAAAAGGAATGAAATATAAGACCTTTCTTTCTACTCCAAAGAATGGTTTCTAAGCCAGCAATTTCAGCATTGTTTGTTGAAATTTCATTTTAACAAGGTTCCCAGGAGATGTTTGGACATCAACATCTAAAAAGCCTTGCTCTAAGAAGGAGTAAGATCAGAGGCCTAAAAAGGTAGGAAATTGTAAGAAACAGCTGCTGTGGGGAATGTGATAGGGAGTAGACAAGTATCCATTTGATACTGATTCTAATCGGCGGTTTGGTTTGGTTGTTATTTAAGTTTCTCCAGTGAAGTCCAGAACTTACAAGTAGAGAAAAAGAATTATGCTTGTGACCCAGGGTTGGGTACTGACAGGGGAATGTTACTGAAAAGCAGGAGAGCAGGAATTTCTAAAGTAATCAAGACAACAGTATCGAAATTGCTGAGCTTCAGTTCATTAGATGAGCCAAGAACTCCAGGAGAAAACTGGTGGATGGAGGTTCAGGCCAAACATCAAGAGATGTGAGGTTGAGCAAAGTGACAGATAAGAAAGTTGGGTTCGGAAGCTTAAAGTTCTGGGATGTCAATCATGAAGGTAGAGCATGTTTGAAAGATGATTTCATTCAACTTTGTATAGCTGAAGGAAAATGGAAACGCAAATCTCAGACACTAAAAGTCAAGATCTGAGGGATTTATACGTTAGGGCTCTAGTTTCTCATTAGATGGAAGAAGAGGTCATTGAAAATAAAGTCAGGGAAAAGGTAGGAAGGAGAAAGGCTGTTGATTAGAAAGTCAATCAAGCCAAACTCCCTCTTGAAGCAGAAACAGACAAAAATAAGTTCACTTTTTTGGTCTCTACAGTTCTCAGAAGGATGGGCCCAAGAAAAGGAAAGATTTGGGGGAAGGGGAGAGAAAATGAGAGAAAACATAGGAAGGAGAGAAGTGATAGGAAAAGTCCAAGGGGACAGAGAGGAGAGTTTTTCCTGCTGTCCACAGAGTTGTCAGGTAGAGCAGTGAGTAAATCTGAATACGGTACCCTTCCTCTGGAGTCCCAGATTGGGTTGGCATATGCCAATGCAACCCCAAATCAATGTTTTATGTGCTTTTGTACTCTTTTTTATGTTGTATATGTGTTCTTACCCAGTCAACAGTAGAACTCTTGGATTATGGCTTTCTGCACACTGGCTCTCAAGGATTAGTGTGTAGAAATGGAAATACTAAAGTATAATGAAGTTTTATTTTTGGAGAAACAGTAGAGAACACTCAAAGGAAGTTTCAGCGCAAAGAGGAGTTTGGACACAATAGAAAAAAGATCATCAAAAAAATATTTTATGGCTGTGTGGAACATTTCCACCGCTGATGCTGCTACTTAAATACTGTTTGCCAGGCAACTCTAAGCATCTTGCTAATAACTCCATAAGGTTGGTACCATTAACATATCCATGTTACAGATGAAAAAACTGAGCTGAAAAGACGTTAAGTAATTTGAGGCCATGCAGATAGTAGGAGGTACAATCAGGATTTAGACCTATTTAGCTAATTCCAGATTCCATACTCATAATTATTTCCCAATCCATATCATCTGTATGCATGTGCAGTGGCCATGTTCTTCTTCTTCTTCATCATTGTCATCATCATCATCATCACAGCGCTTTATAACTTATAAAGTGTTATCTTCCTATGATGAGAAGTCTTTTAGAGCTTCAATCAATATGTATGGTTTCAACATCCAACTCCTTGCTCTATAATTTTGCCGTTACTCAGTGTGTTCTAGACCAGCAATACCAGCATCACTAGAGAACTAGTGACTGAATCAGAACCTGAATTTTAACAAACTTCCCAGGAGGATCTACATTAATGCTTAAAAAGTTCTGATCTACAGTTTTATATGTTGCAATGTTTTTCCAGGGAAAGCTATTTCTTGGAAAGATTTAAGTAATAGTTTTTATCACCCAGGCCTTCCTATTTTTCCCTCCCATGATTTCACTTCCCTCTCCTGGGGACCTCTATCAGTTTGAAAGCCTTCAGCAGCAAATATCAGAAAATTGTGAGTGTAATGGGTTTCAGCTATGAGGAACTGAGTTATCTCACACAGCAGGATGTCAGCAGCTCAGACTGCAGGGCTTATTGAGCCCAGGGCCCATCCATGCCATCACCAAATTCCTCCCCTGAGCTTTAACTTTAGGCTGGTTCCTCTTGGTCATAAAAGGGCTGCAGCAGCTCCAGGTTTTACCTTCCTTCCCTCAGCAACTGAGAGGAACAATAAAGGAACACTCTCTTTTTTGAGTTTGCTTTATAGGTGAAGGAAACATTTATTAGAAGGCTTCCAGAAGATTTTTCCTCATGTTTTACTCACCAGAATGGCACTGTGTGTTACTTTCTGAAGAAGTTCTGGACTAGGGAAAGATATTACTTGGACAAGTACACTAATCTCCTGGGTGGACTGGACACCAGGGAATCAACAAACGTGGTCATTTCAGAATCCAAGGCACCTACGCTGTCTGGCTATCAGGAGATTACTGCTCAGATCTGTCACCCTCATGTCCTGGCATTCTGCCCTCTTCTACTCACTCTTGGCCTGCTGTCAAGAAACTCTTATAAATGAATTCATAAGATATTAATGACCAGTCATATTTCTCCAGCATAATCTACTTAAAAAGCTAATCCAATTCCCGGTGACTGGTCCCAGTTGTTTAGACAGCAATACTCCTTAAGTGGAAAGCTAAGTTCAAAAGCCAACTGTAGCTAGATAGAAAAATAAATAAAATCATATGATATAATGTAGTACAATACAAAAATAAAATATGAAATCAAGAAATAAAATAGAAATAAAATAAAATTTTAAAGTAAAATAAAAAGACTTTTGCTTTGATGAAACTTGAAATGAAGAACACCGGCCTGGGGAATGTGGGCTATGGCTGTAAATCTTGAGAGTAGCAGTGCTACGCAAGATGTGCACAAAACATTTTGCCTCTCTGACCTCAGGTCACTCATCTGAAAAGTGATTCCACTTTGGCCTGGTTTGCTTCACACTATGGGGACCATAAGTGGTAAGGCATAGGAAAAATGTTAGAAAACAAATGAAGAGTGTTATTATTATTAGTACCCACTGGATCCTCTCTTCTCCAATATGAAGAATAGTGTCTTGTTCTAGATATTGAATACGTTTTTTGAATAAACGATTGACTGTGTTTTCACTTTTTCAGGGCAAGGTATTTGATTTTAACCTGAAAGAGCATATTTTACAGCATCCGTCTGTTATAAATTGTAGGTGTTTGGTGGCCTTTCTAAACCTTTACAAATCATCCTAGTCCATGTATGAAAATTTACCTCTACTCTGGTCATATATGAAGGAAAATAGCAGGTGTACATAATTTTGAGTATGGAAAAATACATACAAAATTTTATAAAAACTTAAAGATATACCCTTCATTTACTTTTTGAAAATAAAATATATTTATTCTTTTGATTATAGAAAGTAGTGCTCGTTACATAAAGAAGATAGAAAAAAGTATAATGTACAAGTTTAAATCTCATATAATATTATTACTTATAATAGGTAACCACTAATAAATTTCTTGGCAACTTTAATGCTGATGGCTTTGAATACATACTAGTTTATATTTTATTCTACCTATGCATGCACACACACACAGAGATATAATTAAAATAGAGTCATATAATGTCTATCAAAGAATTTTTCACTACTGAATTGGGTTATGTATATATGTTTAAATCAGTAAATATAAATCTATATTGTCATATTTTATGGTGACCTGGAGGTGCTTCATGAAAATATAGGATAATTAACTTAAGCCAGTCCTCTGTAAATGCAATATTAGGTTTTTCTCTGTAGAGTTTTTTTGTTGTTTTTTCTCAAGGATATCAGTATTTGTTGTTGTTTTCAGAAGTCTGTTTTGGGAAAAGAAATGAGCTTCAGAAATACTGTTTCTTCCCACCAGAATGACAGTGTGTGATGCTGCAGAGATCAGATGTTTAGGAGCCAGACAGATGAGTGGCATCTGACCAAGTAACATCTGTGTAATGGCAGTTATGCTGTAACCATTATCTGAAGTGCTATTGTAATTCTGAAGGGCCATAGAGAAATCCACATAATGTAACTGGCCATCAGCTCATCAAGCAAAGTACGCTTATTAGAGCACTGCAGAAATAAAGTTATTTCAGAAGAAAAAGTCCCATATTTTCCCCGCTTTTGTCAACTTCTCTATAAACACAAAACTCATCACAGATAATATTCGTACATCCTGCTTTACCCAACAGCACTGCAATTTCAGCTACAGAGCATATCACGTGTGGAGATTTTGTAGTCTATGAAGTTATTTTTGCCCCTGAACTTGGAGTGTGAGTTACTGGTTTAGAGTTTGTAAAAACAGGTTTGCTTACATAATTCACACTCAATTGTTTTTACTTCAGAAGAAGTTCATGTTTTGTCACTAAAGGTCTCAAGGAAGCCATACAAACCCCAAGTAATACAATAGATATCTGCTCTCTTATCCCTCACCTCCCACCCCCAGTCTCCAAAGACCTAAGGAGCATGTTGTCATTTCTTGGGCTCTCTTATGCTTTTTCCTACACTAATCATATGCTCTGACTTCTTCCCCACTGCATTTACCAGAAGACAGACAGCATCTTGCTGTCTGTATGCTCTTAACTACCAAAACATTCATTTAAATAAAACCATATTAATTCATACACACTACTATTTACTATTGCAATGGTAATGTTATATTATACCCCCAAAATGTAGTGATTTCCATTAAAAATCAACTATCTGAGTCTAGTTGGTCTATGCTAGCCTGTGGGCAGCTCGGCTTCAGGTTTAGGGAAGGGGCGGGGGGCTTCAGGTCAGATCCCCATTTCTCCCCTCCTTTGGATCAGATGCCACTTAGGCACTTTCTCCTTATGGTGAAAGGCAGGAGCATGACAGGAAAAGGGGATATTTTTTGCCTTTGCTGGTCTTGGCTTAGAACTGGCACACGGTCACTTCTTCCACATTTCATTGGACAAAGAATGTTGCATGGACATACTTAACACTAAAGGCCTAGAGAGCAAGGTCACAAGGCAAAGGGTATGGATGTCAAATTCTAGTACAGAGAGGGCATAAAGAATAGGGGGACAATCATCTCATCTACCACAGACACTGAGGCTGCTAACAACTTGTTGGTCTTGGGGATTTCTTTTTAACAAGAGGAACAAGCTTTAAGCCAAATTTTAATAAAATTCTGAAGGTGCAGTTAACAAGAAGCAATATGCTCAAGATGACAACATTCCCCTGCCCCTCTTTAAAGAGTCCCTCTAAAGGGGAACATAGCGACTCCTTACATCCTTGTAAAGTAGAACCAAAATGATAGTGAATCCGTGGATGGATGAAAAGTCATCCCACTGGAAACCTGAAAGCATCCCAGGAACAATCTTGAGTTTTGGATTATAATGGAGACTTAGGTTTAAATCCCACTGTTGTCAGCTGTATGACTTAATAGTCCTAAGCCTTAGTTCCTTCACTTACAAAATGAGAAATTAATCATAACTGCCTAATAAGATTGCTGGGGAGATAAAAGAAAAGACTGTATATAAGTTACCATGCTCTTGGTAAAATGCCTGGTACGTAATAGGAATATTTGTAACTTTTCCTTCATTTACATTTTATTTTTCAGAAAAGAATTGTCATCTTTACTATACTCTGAAGGTAAAGTAAACTACATGTGTTAAATAATTGAGCCAGGAAAACATAGCAGGCTTTCCTGCACTTTCTTTGAACCTTTCCTGTCAGTTCTCATATCTTTTCCAATAAAATGGCTCTAAAACAGCCCTCTCACCCGTATCAACATAGCTGATGGTAGATGCCCTTTAGGCACACAGATATTAGGGGCTAGAGAGAATGGGTTTAAAATGCATAACGCTTTATGGTGTTTCTCCTTAAAAGCAGTAACCCACTAACCATTACTTATACTTTCACCAAATCCTCATAGATTATTCTATATCAATTCAATCTTTAATCTGGATGCAAATTCAATGCAACTCTTATGGATTAAATGATAGGTTCTTAGTGAAATTGTCTAGCATTTTGCCTAACATGACATAAGAGCTCAACAAAATATTTTACAATAAGGAAAAATTCTGAAATGTCAAAAATCATAAAATAACCTACATATGTATGGTTACTTCCAGTCTATAAATCTATAGAGGGGAAGCCGGGATGACTCAGTGGGTTAAGGGCTCACTTTGCAGTGCTGGGGACCGAGGATCGAATCCCGGTCCTGGCTCATGTGGAACCACATGCTGAACTAGGAGCTCCCCCAGTTCAGTTTCTGTCTCTGTATCTCTCTCTCTCTCTCTCTCTCTCTCTGTCAAAAATAAATAAATAAATAAAATACATTAGAAATCTATAGATTATCTCACCTTCCATAACATTGAGAGTCATACCCTTTAAATTGAGCAAACAAAGAGTTGGATAACATTCCTAACTAAGGTCACAGAGCTAAGGAATGGTAAAGCAAGATTTGGATGCAGGTCTTCCCACTCTAAATACAATCATCTCTTTCAATCTCAGACACTTCTTTTCAGGAGTCAAGTTGCTGATTCAGTCTTGATAGATCACAAAACTTCAGAATGGCACAGAATGATTCATATTCTACCATCATCCGTTTTAGGAAGGATCAGCTCTTTTTAAAAAGCAGCATGCTTTTTACTTATCAACATAACTCATTGAGCAGTTAGGGGAACGTGATACTAATAGAAAAACGCAAGCTTGACAGTATATTGAATTTGATAAGAATTGTTTTAGATAACCCTGCAGAAGTTTGGGGATCTGGAAAGTACTATGATCTTCTGATCCAGTTTCTATTTTAGTTTTAAAATACATGCATTTTTGCAGGAAATGTGAACCTTAATTTAGTATGCATGTGCATTATGCAATATATAGAGTGTAAAATAATTTTATAACATAAATTATTATATGTATATACTGGGATTGCTTACTCCTTCACAGAATCGTAGAGCTAGCAGAAGTCTCCTCAGAACCTTATCCAAAGCCTGTTTTACAGATGAACACTCAGATTCAGAGAAATTAAGGAAGAGAACAGATATAGGTAATTAGTAACAGACTAGAACCCAAGTGTTCTGCATTCCAGTCAAAAGTTTTTCCATCATGCAATTAAGAAAACAAGGAAACAAACAAAAATCTTTATGGTAAATCATTTTACAAAGAAAATGCCACTTTTTTTTACATACTTAACCTTAATATATCTTTTGTTGTGATTCTTAATGTTATATATGAAATTGCTTTTTTATTTTTATTTATTTTTTTGTTAAATTTATTGGGCTGACATTGGTTGGTAAAAATTGCCTAGGTTCCAGGTGTACAATTCTACGTTACATCATCTTATGTATTCCATTATGTGCTCACCACCCAGAGTCAGTTCTCTTTCCATCACCCTCTATTTGATGCCCCTCCCTACTCTCCCACCAATTTCCCCTTTACTCCCAGGTAACCACTAAACTATTGATTGTGTCCGTGAGTTTTTGTTTCTTTGTTACTTTCAGTTTTATATTGCCTTTAATTCGAAAGCATATACAGACGGTGCCACAAAAAAATAAATGTATACACATTTTAAGAAAGGAAAATACTTGTTAAAATTGTATATCAGAGAAGCCGGGATGGCTCAGTGGGTTAAGTGTTCGCTTTGTAGCCCCAAGGACCCAGGATCAAATTTCAGTCCCAGCTCGTGCGGACCCATGTGCTGAACAGAGGTGTGTTTCCCATGCGAGACGCCGCCAGTTTGGTTCGTGCCCCCTGGTTCAGCCCTTGACTCGAGGTGGCATGCCTCCCTTGTGGGAGGCCCCTGGTCCAATTCCTGCCCTGCACGGCCCCCCGCCCACCTAGGTGGAACAAAACTATGTCGAAAACTGATGATGTATGACTAAGGAGACTACTCTGAGCCTTCTTCCTTCTCTCTGTCCCTCTCTGTCTGTGTCTGTCTCTGTCTCTGTCAAAAACAATAAAATAAATCTTTAAATAAATTGTAGTACTCAATATATTCCCATAACAAAACATGAATACAACTCACGTTTGACTTCTGCAATTACAAGAGGTGCTCAAAATGGTTCCATCAGTGTCCAGACACTTCTGATTACAGTGAACGACTGCTTGAGCAACATTGACCAGAGTGTCCACTTGTATCCTGCACATGCCATTTCAATTTACCATGTGTCTCAAACTCATCACGAATGCATACAATGGTTAAGCATGCTAGAGATTCTGTTGCATACATACACTTTCATTGTTGTACTTCCACAATGTTTTTGAATTTCAAATACCACCTCAAAATTGTCTTTAGCTCCTCGAATGATGACTATGCTTCACCATTTTTTCTTTTTTTACTGTCCTGCCTATTACATGGTAACGCAAACATTCATTTGATTAATGCCATTTTTTAAGTGAATGTCACAATACACATTGC
This sequence comes from Craseonycteris thonglongyai, assembly GCA_004027555.1. NCBI lineage: Eukaryota > Metazoa > Chordata > Mammalia > Chiroptera > Craseonycteridae > Craseonycteris > Craseonycteris thonglongyai. The sequence continues at coordinate 12,397 of PVKE010031285.1, forward strand.
TACTGTAATTCAGTTCAACTTCAAAAAGCAATACGTACACAAAAGATCTTAAAATGTGTATACATTTTTTGGCACCCCCAGTACATGTATATACAAATGCATACAACTATATTTATGTTGCTTTCCATGGTATCTATTTTCTTGCTTCAAATTCTTAGATCCTCCACAGCATGGGCTTATTTTTTTCTAATTCACAATAGTCCCCAACACATTTATGATGTTGCTTATGCATACTGGGTACTTTATAAATATTTGTGGTGGCTGATGGAACTGCCCCTACTGATAAATTACTGTTGGAAAAGCCTGAGGTCCATATTAAAAGGAAGCTTTTCTCTTCTAAACTATCGATTGACTCTTGCATGTCATTTAATAAAAACTTTCCATTACCAGTTGCATAACAGCAATTAAAACCCTCATCAAATCTATCTTAACTGCTTAGAGCCTTCCACTGGGGAGCATTTTCCTTGGCAAACATCTGCAATAAAAGGCTATTTAATCTTCATAACTGAAACAGTCAGTTATGCTAATTTGTCTCTTTTATTGTCAGTTTACATTGGAATCACACGCAGCTTTGGTCCTTTGGAAAGGTACAGAAAAGAGCACAACTCCCCTAATAAAAACAGCTAGTAGCAAGGTCCCTGTCACTGGAACAGCCACACCTGGCCTGGGTGAATGTCAACAATGTTACAGAACAGATTTCTCGTTGAATGCGCTGGACTAAAAAATCCAGAAAGGCTTCCAATTAGAAATTTTTATTTCTAGGCTCTCTCATCCTAAAAACAATGCCCTCAAACACTGAGCAATTCCATATTAAAATTCTGGAACCAGGTTGCAGAGATGGGTAAAAGTCTTCATTTACACCTCATTTTCTTTTGTAAAATTCTTTAACTTTGTTCCACTTCATAATAAGATAGCGAAATACTCATTTATGAGCATTTAGGTGGAAATAAGGCAAAACATAAAATCGTATATACAATATTGTCATGGTGTAAAATAACAGTAGTACCTTATATGTTTCAAACACATGCATGAGCCACACACTGCATGAGGAACTCTGGTTGCGTTACCGTCTGTTCACACACTAACGGTGTGTGTCCCCAAATCTTCACCAACACAGCTCCCTGGAATAAGTTACACTTAAGTGGAGTCTTTAAATGCAAACAGGAGGTGACCTAATTTAATTGACGATTGAATTGGTGATAAATATTTGTGCTAAAGTTTAGATTACAAAGTACATTAAAGATTGAATTTTGCAGCAAAGGAAACAGAAACTCAGGAAAGTTCATCAAATCACCCAAGACCCACAGCTGGTTGGTTGCATTTGAGTCAGTATTCAAACCAGGCATGTCTTACTCCAAAACCCATGGCATTAAAAAAAAAAAAAAAAAGGGAAGACAACACATTAAAATAATGGTTTTGGTAATTTCCTCAAGCTGTTTTTTTTTTATACTTTCTGTATATTTTGCATTTTATATCCCTAACCATCGTACATACAGTAATATATATATAGATAGATAGATATAGATATAGATATATAATTATTATTATTATTAAGACTTTTTTTAAAGAGTAATATAAGGTTCATAGCAAAATTGATGGGCAGGTAGAGAGATTTCCCAAATATAGGCATAGGTTTTCTTATTATAAACATCCTACATGAGAGTGTCACATTTGTTACAATTGATACATCAGAACTATCCAAAGTCCACAGTTTACCTTGTGGTTCACTCTATATATTTTTTATGGTATCATGCAGAATATTTTCAGTCCCTAAAAATCCTCTGTACTCTATCTAGTCATCCTTCCCCTCACCCCAATCCTGGCAATTCCTGATCTTTCACTGGGGCCCAAGTTTTGCCTGTCCCAGATATCAAAATAGTTGGAACCATGAGTATGTAACTTTGTAAGATTGGCTTCTTTCACATTTGCTATAAATGTAAATGGATAAAGTTCTCCAATCAAAAGACATAGAATGGCTAAATGACTAACAATAATAATAAAAGAGAATTCAATGATAAGCTGCCTACAAGAGTCACTTTAGCTTTAAAGATACACATAGACTAAGAGTGAAGAGGTGGGAAAAGATATGTTAAGTAAACGGTAATAAAAAAAGTGGGGGGAGTAACTATATTTGCATCACGCAAAACAGACTTTAAGGTAACAAAGGTAAAAAGAGACAGAGAAGGTCATTATATAATGGTAAAGAGGTTTATCCATCAAAAACATTTACATTTTACTCTCGCAGAAATTTCAATTAATAAAACACAATGTAGTGTTGTCAGTTATAGTCACCATACTAAACATTAGCTCGGGTTGGTTTATAGCCTGACCCTTACACACAGAGGGCCAAGGGAGACCAAAGGAAGAGGTAGGCCTCTCCAGATTGTTAGGCAGCATGTTTAATAAGCATGAAAACTTAAGCGTGAGGATTGCCTTATGCAGCCATGAGACGAACAGATCTCTGCACCTGTCCGCCAAAGTCTTAGAAGTCTGCGTAGAGGCCTTAACTGGGTTTAGTCATGTATTCAGTCCAGATGGACTCAACAATACCTTCATCCTCAAGTTTTTGTCCTTAAAAGAGCTTCTAGTGTGGGAACAGTGGGCAGAATATACATTCAAGGACAGGGGATGGGGTGAGGAGCCTCTGATTTTCTGGTTCCAGCTTGAGTATCAGCTAGCATTCAGGTTTTCTTTCTGACCTCCAACAGATCTTCAGAATGTATTCATCTTATAACTGCAAGTCTGTACCTTTTACCAACCTCTTCCATTTGCACACACCTTAGCCCCTGGCAACCACTTCACTCAACTTTTTTCTTAAGATTCCACATATACATGATACCATGCAGTATTTGTCTTTCACTGGCTGATTTCACATAGCATAATGCCCTCCAAGCACACCCATGTTGTTGCAAATGACAAGATTTCTTTCTTTAAGGCTGAATAATATCCCATTGTAATGATATCAATATAGATAATATATATATAGATATGTAGATATTATATATATATATATATATATGTGTGTATATATATATATATATATATATAAACCTATATACATATATCATGTTTTATCGATTCATTCATCTATAGCACTTTAGGTTGGTGCAATACCTTGACTCTTGTAAATAATGCTGCAATAAACATGGGAGTGTATATATCTCTTTTAGATAATGGCTTTGATTTCTTTGGATATATACTCAGAAGTAGAACTGGTGGATCATATGGCAATTCTATTTAATTTCTTGAGGAACCTCCATGCTGCTTTTTATAATGGCTATGACAGATCACATTCCCACCAGCAGTGTCCAAGCGTTCCTGTTTCTTGGCATCATTCTCAGCAGTTGTTATCTATCTGTCTTTTTGTTTATAGCCATCCTAACAGGTATTAGGTGATATCTCATTGTAGTTTAGATTTTCATTTCCCTCGTGATTGGTGATGTTGAACAACTTTTCATGTACCTGCTAACCGTTCGTATGTCTTCCTTAGAAAAACGTCTATCAGGTTTTTGTTCATTTTTTAATTGGGTTATTTGTTTATCATCTAGTATTTTATTGTGTGAGTGCCCTGTATATTTTGGATATTAACCCCTTATCAGAAGTCTGATTTGCAAATATTTTCTCTCATTCTATAGGTTGACTTTAATTTTGTTGACCGTTTTCTTTGTCAAGCAAAAGCTTTTTGAATTGATGTAGTCTCACTTGTTTATTGTGATTTTGTTGCCTTTGCTTTTGGTGTCATATTAAAACAGACAAACAAACAAAAAACATTGTTATTAGTTATTTATTAATCTTTATGTCTACATATCATTTATAATTTGCAAATATTTCCAAACCAGCAGATAGATGCTAGCATTGATTTAAATTTCCTCATGAAAAGATTGTCAATTTTTTTTAAACCAATGTTAAAAAGATTTTCCCCTATGTTTTCATCTAGAAATGTATTGATGTTAATTTTTATGTTCAAGTCTTTAATAAAAGTTGCGTTGATTTTTCTGTATGATGTAAGATAAAGGTCCAGTTTTTCCAGTACTGTTTATTAAAAAGATGATCTTTTTCACATTGTATATTCTTAGATCCTTTATTTAAATTTAATTAACATGTGTACTTAGGTTTATTTATGGGCTCTTGATTCTGTTCCATTGATCTCTGTGTTTGTTTGTGTGTCAATACCACACTGTTTTGATTACTATAGGTTTGTAACATACTTTAAAAATCAGGAAGTATAATTCCTCCAGTTTTGTACTCCTTTCTCAAGATTACTTTAGTTATTCAAGGTTTTTGGTGCTTCCACGTAAATTTTAGATTTTTTTTTCCATTCCTTTGAAGGGAGAGGTTTAGGAACATTTTAAACTACTATATTGCTTCACCACCACCTCCACTTTCTCTTTTATGCATTAAATTTTTCTGGACTTTTGTGTACAGAATGAGGTTGACTTGCACTATATTTTTCACCTTCTTCTTCCTTCTCTAGCTATGAATTCTTTAAAGTGTCTATTAGATCAGAAATTGTTTTCTTAAAAACTGTTTTGTTTTTTAAATTTAGCTTTTATTTCTACTAATTTTGTACATTGATATAGTTTAAACACAAATAATTCCACATTTTCTTTATAAAACAAATTAAAATTTTTTTTTAAAGCAGTGCCCTGACCTATTGGCAAAATTCTTCCTGTTTCCCCAGGTTAAAACATTCAACTCTTTCAGTTGATAATATAGCACTTGTGTCCATACAGCTAATTGATATAGCAGCTTCTTGATTCTCAGGTTTTAAAATTATGTCTTTACTTTGCCCACATGCCTTTCTCCTTATAAAAGAAATTTTGTTGTAATTTGGTTAAGGCAGTATTTCATATTTATATTATTATGATCACATTACTCTAAGAGCTGAGTCATGTGAAAAGTTATCATTCACTTGTCTTTTCTGATAAAGTTTGTTTTCCCTGCAGTTAATATATATGTTTTGTTTGAATTCTAAACTGTCTGTCATTTGTGTAAACTCTCCTCTTGATACACTGAAACATATTTTCTATTAATTTTTTGTACTTCTCATGATGTCTTATTGGGAGCTGTGTGACCTGCTCTAATATGGACTGCTTATAATTTAGGTCTTTTGCACAGCTGTCTTCTTGAGATCCCCTTGCACCATCATCCTAAGGAATCTGCATTAATGTCTCTTTGGTGTAGAGACAGGAATGTGAGAACATTCAGGAGGAGATTTAGTTATGATAATCCCTTCTCTGTCTCCCACTTCCATAACTAATGTGCTATCTATCCCTGAGCCTTTGGGGATTTTTGTGATATAATTAGCGTCTGTGCTCTCTTCATTGTTGCCTCAGGATTTAGTGTTTCTAGGACTGATAAGTTAATTATCACTCACACATCATCTTGCTTTATAGCTACAAAATTGCCCGCATATTTTATGTCTTCTTTCCCTTTAATTTTATGGGCTGCTGCCTTAATTTTTTTGTTTTTTCCTTCAGAGTGCCATATTACTAGAGTTTGGGAAAAGAGAGCTAAATATCAATTTTTATATTATCAGGCTGACATTATAGTTTAAAGTTGATAATCTTTTAAAAATATATATAACCCGTGTTGTTTAAATATTTCCAAAAGTTGTATTCCCCCAATTTTCCAACTAATAAGAATTTTTAGAGATTTTACTAAAATGCATTATTCCTGGGTTTTGCATTAAATTTACTGAACTGCAATCTTCAAAAAAATGCCAGAAAATTTGCATTGTTAGCAAGTGAACAAAGTGATGACAACAATCAGCCAATTTGTTAAACATCATTTTAAGACATGTGAAATGAAGAAAATTTTCACTAATAATTCTGATGTTAACATAGTCTTCATAAATGAACATGTGTGTCTGTATACACAGACACACATAAAAACTATGTCACTCTCAATTATAAACATACATTTAAAACTCCTAAAAAATATTAGCAAATTGAATGCAACATTATAATAAAAAATAATAAATTATTAACAAGTCATGAATATCTAAAAATTGCTCAGATGTGTAAGGATTAGAAAAGGTTCTTTTTTTCATATAAATCACAAAATTAACCTTTTAAAGAAGAAAATCTATGTCATTGTCTCAGTAAGTGCTGAAAAGCATCAAATAATTGTAAATATGCATTCCAGATAGTGAGAAAACAAACATCCTTCTATTAATAGAAATAAAAAAAAGTCCTTTGAAAAGATTAACTGCTATCTACTACTGACTAACAAAAGTCTTAATGAGCTAACATTAAAACAATTTCAATAGACAGAAGGAAAAAGACAAAGATACCACTATTCTCTCTACTATTGAATACAGTCCTAGAAGCCTCCATCAACACAATAAAATTTAAAAAGTAACAATAGATGTATAAATATGGCAAACAAAAAAGTAGTCTGTGATTTTCTACTTAGAAAAATGTAGGGGAAGCTGGGATGGCTCAGCGGGTTAAGCGCTCACTTTGCAGCCAGGGAGCCTGAGGATCGAATCCCGGGCCGGCCCATGTAGACACACATGCTGAACTGGGGTGTGCCCCAAGTTCAGTTCTTACTGGGGCCTATGTGGGAGGCTCCTGGCCCAGTTCCTGCCCTGCGCAACCCCACGCCCACCTGTGAAGTAAAACTATATGGAAAACTAATGTCAACTATGGAGACTGCTCTGGGCCCTCCCCCTTCTCTCTGTCTCTCTCTGTCTCTGTTTCTCTCTGTCAAAAATCAATAAAAT
>PVKE010031286.1:0-19122 GCA_004027555.1 Craseonycteris thonglongyai
CTAGTAGTGGTGATAGATTTAGCAAGAAATTACTGCAAGTCAATGTGAGAATGCTATAATGCTACAGTGGTAGAAGAGAGCATCTCTCCTTGGGTTTTGAGATGTGAGTATTATTTTAAATGTTCCACAGAAGAGAGGATGTTACAGCAGATGTTAAATCATGGGTTGGTGTTTGGGCAGATGATGGAATGGAAACTTCGGGGAGTGGGGACAGCATATGCAAAAACAAAGAGGGCATTTCAGAAAGAAGGAAGTCAGTGTGTGTTGTGGGGAGTGACCAGAACAGAATTTTGAAATATATGATAGGGTTAGATACTGAAATATTTTGTAAGCCAGTCTGTAGGGTTTGGACCTGGGGCAAATGATAAGCATGATCATATGGCATGATCATATTTTGGTTCTTAAAAGTTAATTAGGAAAACAATATAAATAATGAATTAGGATGGTGGTGAGACTTTGTATAAGAAACAAAACTGTTGAGTTGTTGCTGGGGAGTCAAGAAAAGGGATTATATAATCTAACTTGTACTGGAATTGTAGAAAGAAAGAAAAGATGGATAAAAGAGAAACTGAGGAGGTAGGCATCCTCAGTATACAGATTAAACATAGAGTCTTAGAGGGAGAAAGGAGACAAGTAGAACATTAAGATTTCTCTGCTTGAGGGGAAGCTGGGATGGTTCAGAGAGGTAAGTGCTTACTTTGCAGCCCCAGAGACTGAGGATCGAGTCCCGGCCCCAGCCCCGGCTCCAGCCCCGGCTCATGTAAACCCATATGCTGAACTGGGGTGTGCCCTTAGTTTAGTTCTTGCCGGATCCTATGCAGGAGGCTCCTGACCCAGTTCCTACCCTGTGCAGCCCTGTGCCCACCTGTGGAGTAAAACTATAAGAAAAACTAATGCTGTCAACTATGGAGGCTGCTCTGGGCCCTCCCTCTTCTCTCTGTCTCTCTCTCTGTCAAAAAACAATAAAAATAAATCTTAAAAAAGAAAAAGATTTCTCTGCTCGAGGGACAAAGTAGATAGTGATGCTTTTAACTAATGCAGAATATATAGCCCAAATGTTAACTGTTTCATTAACCTTCTATCAGATAGCAGTAGATCCTCAGCTTCCTCCTCAAAGCTTTCATTTCTTTTAATAAAAACCACAAACCAGTAAGTCAGCTAAAATTATTATGTTGCACCTCCCATGTTATAAGAAGAAATTGCTAGGGTTCCCACTGACCCATATCTGGCATCTGAAAAGAAATTTGGAAGAACAGCTCCATAAGAATGTTCATTGTCAAAGACGAAATCAAGGGCACAAAGTTTGCTCCTACAGTGTCCATGTTTACAACCTACAGAATGTCACTGCCTTCCGTGCCAAGGCAGAACACTAGGCAAAAGTGAGCTCCCCCACTAGAATTTCTCCTCTGTTAGAATGTATGCTCTCTGAGTACAAATATTTTTATGTTTCATTTACTACAATACCTTCTGTATCTATAATAGTTTCTGGTACATAACAGGTGCTTAATAAATATTTTTTAAATAAACTTTTTATTTTAAGGTAACTGTAGCCTCAGATGCAGTTGTTGTAAGGTCGGTGGGCCTAGGGACCCCGGGCAAATAGGATGTGGCAAAGGGGACTTTCCAAGTGGCTGTAACCTGCCTGGGAACTTTCAAAGGTGAAACTTCTGTTGGCCACCTGATTCACCTCTCCTCCACCCCAGAGCACTATAAAAGTTGCCCCTTCCCTTCCTGGGATGAGACTTCTTCAGCCCCCATCTTCTTTCAGGGACTGCTGGACCTCACCAGGGAGCCCTCCCAATAAAGGCTTGCATTTGTTTAGCCACTCGATCTCTCGTGTCGATTCCTTAAATCGATTCCTTACAGTTGTAAGAAATAATATAGAGGGGAGGCTGGGATGGCTCAGTGGGTTAAGCGCTCACTTTGCAGCCACGGGGACCGAGGATCGAATCCCGGCCCCGGCCCCGGCCCGTATGGAACCATATGCTGAACTGGGAGCTCCCCCAGTTCAGTTCTCTCTCTGTCTCTGTCTCTGTCTCTCTCTGTCAAAAATCAATAAAGAAATAAATAAAAATATTAAAAAAAAAAAAGAAATAATATAGAGAGATGCAAAGTACCCTTTAGTAATCTCCCCCCCAATGCTAAATTTAACATTGGTTTAGGGTTAGGGAAAAAAATAATAAAAATAAATAAATAAAAAAAAACAAAACAAAACATTGGTTAAGCGGGACACCATTGACCTGGGGTGGGGGTGGGGTGGGGGGTTCTTGATTAAAAATTTGGTATATCTCCCACCGTTCCCTATCTTGTCATGCATTCTTTCCAAAACTTGGGACTTTTTTGAAACGCCGCGGGACGCAGGACAAATTCTTAAAAATCGGGACTGTCCCGCCAAAAGCGGGATGTCTGGTCACCCTATTGAAAGTAAAGCTCTCTAGCCAGGTGGGGCTCAGACTTCGGAGCAACACCCCTCTGAGCCCCCTGTGTAAATAAAGTTTTGTGACGCCTCTCTCCCGAGTGCCGCTTGGTTTCTCTGCCAGGTGATCTGTAACATCATTAAAAACTATAGAATAATATCACAGCCAAAATATTGATGTTAAAGCAGTCTAAATACAGAGCATTTCCATCACCACAAAGACCCCTCATGTTGGCTTTCTGTAGACGCACCCACATTCTTCCATAGAAAAGTTTCTCCAAATGATGCAGGAACAATTGTGAATGGTGGCAACCGACCTTCATGATCTCACTAACTAGAATGAGAACGCGGACTCCACAGGACAGGTGAAGCAGCCAAGTTTATTGGAAAGAAGGAAAGCTCTCTGGCTTGCGAGTGGGGATACCTGAAAGTGGAAAGCCCACTGAAAGAAAAACAGCTCTCTAGTGAGAGGGGACATCTGCAAATAAAATGCCCGTTGAAAAGAAGAAAGCTACTGTTTGTATCTTGCAGAAGCGGGGAGGGGTCCAGGTATTATAGGCCTTGGTGTCCTTTGTTGTTGTTTTTTTAGGATCTGGTACCTTTCTCCCAAGGTTACATTTACATTCCTTAGAGATGGGTGTCAGAAGCCCAAGGCTTATATTTGCATTTCTTAGGTATGGGTGTCAGGGCTATTGAGGCCTTCCTGACTGTCTTGAGTTTTGCTAGCTATCTTACTATCTTGGATCCTAGTCCCATTTTACTGGAAGGGCCATGGACAATGCATACTGGCATTATCTTCTCCCCTTGGGCTTTGTTATCTGACCATCCTATTTCTGTGCTGCATTCCAAGCCATGGACGTCATGACTACCTAGACTGCTGTGATCCCCTCAACTGCCTAGGTTCCACTAACTATCCTGTCTCACAAATATTGCTATCAAATGAGGTCTAGGGTAAGCAATTGTAAAAGACTGGAGATAATCTACAAGAATTCTAAACTCATTGTTTCATATCAACTTAAGCTTAAACGTGACAAATTGAGGCTGAGCTTTAAAGAAAAAAACAAAAAAATCTAATCAGTTTAATTAATTAACTATTGACCCTAAATCAAGACATTTATATGTCATTTTTATTTATAGTACATTTAAAGTATAATTAAAAGTATATATATTTATTTTAAGATTATTTTTTCACATTTTATAAATGTTTAACAGTTTAAGTAACTAGTGGTGCCAAAAGTATTGGATTAAAGACCTTTACCCTAAGTCTATCACTCTAGTTGCGTCTTTTACTTTCAGGATGGGTCTAAACTTCAGGAAATGGAGGGTCAAATTCCCTCACTCTTGCTCTTTTTTTTTGTTTTTAGCCTTTATGCTTTAGAATATAACCTAAAGTTATATTCTCCTCTTTTACATATTAAAAAACCCCAAAACTTTCATGAATATGATTTAAAATATTGATGTAACATAGTGAGTGTAAAGTTGGTGGGCCTCAGGGGCCCAGACAAACAGGAGGTGGCAAACAAACTTTCCAAGTAGCTGCAACCTGCAGGAGAACTTTCGAAGGCGGGACTTCAGTTGGTCGCCTAATCTGCCTCTTTCTCAACCCCAGAGCCCAGAAAAGTTGCCCCCTCCCTTCCCGAAGCACGACTTCTTCGACCCCCATCTGCTTCCAGGCCGTTGAATCTCGACCGGGAGCACTCCCAATAAAGGCTCGCATTTGATTAGCCACTCGATCTTGTGTCGATTTCTTACATTTGGTGCTGAAACCCGGGAGGAGATTTTAGACTTCGCAGTTTACCGTGTGAGCTGCTCCTCTCCCTTCTGGGAACAACTGGGGGCCGCCGACCAGGCACTCGATCAGGCCGTCGTGGGGTAAGTCCTTCCTTTCCCTGGCCTACCGGTCCTCAGGCCATCTGGGCTCCCTGTTCGTAATCGCGGCTGCGTCAGGAACACCTCCATCTGCCCTCCAAACCCCGAGTGATCATGGAGACATCCTGGCCACCCGCTCATTCTCTCAGCAAGGTGAACTCACAAGTCTGAGGCACCTCTCCGTCTCCATCCATGGCCAGAGACCAGGGATCAGGGACACCTGTCCCTCTTTCTCACCACTCTAAGACCGGTTGGCCAGGGGTAACACCGAGTCCAAACCTGATACGAAGGCATCCCAGGGATGTCTCCTTATTAACCTCACCAAATTAGGACTCTCCGAGGAACTGTCCCTCTCTGCTCGGGCTTGGCCTCAATATCCTAAATGGCCTCCCGAAGGGACTTTCGCTTTTGATATCCTCACTGATCTCAATAATTACTGCTGCAGGATGAACAAATGGTCAAAAGTTCCTTATGTTCAGGCACTTTTAACGACATTCTGGGATTTGCGCTCCAGTCCTTCTCCCCATCCTTCCCTCTGCACCTCTTGCTCCACCATCCAAATCCTTCTTGCCAAAGAGACCCCTGTCTTCTAGACCCCCCTTCCCTTGGACTCCGATTTCTCACCACTATCCGAACCCCCAGAAACTCTTACTTCCCCTCCTCTCAGACCTGACCTTCTTATTCCTCCTTCATACTTCAGGCCAACCCAGCCTGCTTCACCGGTCCCCTCTGGACCTACTACTCCTTCCCCTCCCTTGAGTTAGTTCCTCTAACTCCCCTTTGTTAAAGATGGTGGTTCCCGCCTTAGGGAAACCCCCTCCCTTCATGTAAAGATGGTGACTCCGGGGAGGCCGGGCCTCCTCACCTGACTCCACAATCTCTGTCACTCGAACTAACCAATAAATAACTCAAGGCCCAGATGAAAATCTGGCAGTCTTTCTTAACTGCCTCACTGAGGCTCTAACCCTCTATACCTGCCTAAACCCGGTTGCTCCGGCAGGGGCCACAGTGCTGGCTACCCATTTTATCACTCAATCTTCCCCTGATATTAAATGGGCAGAACAGGGGCCCCAAACCCCTGTCTGAGACCTGGTAAATATCACATTTAAAATGTTTCCTCCAGGGACAAAGTAGCCGAATCCAGCTGTAAGGCTCGGATGCAACAGAAGGTGGCGCTCCAAACCCAAGCCCTAGCGGTTGCCCTGAGCCAGCTGGTTCCAGCAGACTGAACCTGGGGAAACCTCCACAGCGCAGCGCTTCTGCAGCCGGTTTCAAATGTGGCAAAGAAGGCCACTGGTCCCGTCAGTGCCCCTGCCCCAGGCCGCCCACCAAGCCTTGCCCTGCTTGCAAGCAACCGGGCCACTGGAAAAGCGACTGCCCCCTGACCGCCCCTCCTTCCACGACTCTACGTGGGGGGCAGGCAGGCCAGGCGATGGTTTCACTCGAACTCCTGGGGCTGGCCGACGACTGACGATGCCCAGACTCAAGGACCCCATCACCCTTGCCGAGTCCAGGGTAATGCTGCATGTAACGGGTAAGTCCATCTCCTTTCTGGTGGACACGAGGGCTACCTACTCTGTTCTGCCTACTTCTTCCGGGCCTCTCCTCCCTTCCCAGGTCTCCATCATGGGTATCAATGGGAAGCCCTCTCTCCCCTCTCCTGCTCTTTAGAGGGCCATCCCCTCCTTCTTGGTCATACCCTCCTGTCCTGTCCCCCTTCTCGACAGGGACATTCTCCACTGCCTGGGAGCCACTCTCCAGCTCTCCCCTAAAGCTTCCTCTTCTCACTTCCTCCTCCCCCTCATTCAGTCTACAACTGTACCGGATACCTCCCAAACCCCTTATCCTCCGCTGCCCTCAGACAAAGTAGACCCAAAGGTCTGGGGCACCTCCAAACCTATCATTGCTACCCACCACCAGTCCATCCACATCCGGCTAAAAGACCCCACCAAATTTTCCTCCTGTCCTCAATTTCCCATTTCTGAGGCCCAACGCAGGGGACATAATTCATTTCCCGGCTCCTTGGCCTAGGCCTCCTTATCCCCACTGACTCCTCCTGCAACACCCCCATCCTGCCAGTCCGCAAGTCCTCAGGTGCCTACCTCCTGGTTTAAGACCGCCACCTTATTAATGAGGCTGTGGTCCCCCTTCATCCAGTAGTCCCTAACCCCTATAATCTTCTTTCCCATATACCTCTGTCCACTACTTGTTTCACTGTCCTGGATCTTAAAGACGCTTTCTTCACAGTCCCCCTACACCTGGATTCATACTTCCTCTTTGCCTTCACCTGGGAGGACCCAGACACCCATGTGGCCCAGCAGCTGACATGGACAGTTCTTCCCCAGGGCTTTTGGGACAGCCCACATTTGTTTGGGAAGGCTCTGGCTCGGGATCTCACCTCCTGCCCCCTGAGTCCAAGCTCTCTACTTCAGTATGTGGACGACCTCCTTCTATGCAGCCCTTCTCTGAATGCATCCCAAACACACACCGCCTCTCTCCTCAATTATCTGGGTTCACACGGCTATTGAGTCTCTTCAGCCAAGGCCCAACTGTCCTCTGCCTCCGTCACATATCTAGGCATCTGTCTCACCCTGACATCCAAAAGCCTTACCTCTGATCACAGTCAGGCCAGCCAAGAACTTCAACCGCCAGAAACGACAGATCAGATTCTTTCTTTTCTGGGGCTGGTTGGGTTCTTCTGCCATTGGGTTTCCAACGTTGCCCTCCTCGCCAGAACACTCTACCTGGCAGCCAAGGACACACCCTCAGGACCACTCACTTCCCCCTCCAACGTCCACAGAGCTTTCACAACTCTCAGGGATGCCTTGGTCTCTTCCCTTCCTTTTTTGCTACCTAACCCCGATCGTCCTTTTCATCTGTTCATAGATGAACGCCATGGCATAGCCACCAGCCTCCTGCCCCAACCCGTGGGCCCTTCACATTGGCCAGTGGCCTACCTCTCCCAACAGCTGGACCCCACAGTTCGGGGATGGCAGCCCTGTCTCCTGGCTTTGGCGGCTGCAGCCAAGCTTACCAAAGAAGCCTTAAAACTCACCCTGGCTCTGCCTATCTCAGTATTTTCTCCCACAGGTTGAGGGACCTTTTGGGACACAAATGTCTCTCCTTCTTAGGTCCCTCCAGGCTCCAGGAATTCCATCTCCTGTTCATCAAAGATCCTATCATCTCCCTATATCCTTCCCCTCCTTTTAACCCAGCTTTCCTCCTACCAGCTGCTGCCCACCCAGGGACGCCTGGTCAGCCCAAATGCTGGGCCCAACTAAGCTACGGATTTCCCGCCAGTCTGCCCCTCCTCCCCCTACCTGAACACTTCCTATAAACTCGCTGCTTCTGACAGGTTTCGAGCTTCACACCGTGTTGTCAACATTCCTGAATTAACCCGGCACAGCCTCACAGCCTCTGAGTCCTAAGTGGACCGTGCAGACCAATCCCGATCAATCGCTCCGTCTAACTCTCCAGAAGACATCCAGATGAACATCATTCTCGCATGCTCACTGCCACTCCTCAGTGTCTGTGGACTCATCGCGCTCTTCCTGTCTCTCCTTCTCGCCACCGCTGCCCCTGTCCACTGGACCCACCTTGAATGTGGCTTAATTGTCTCACATTTCTTATTCTGTGTTCTTATGTTTCTTATTCTGTGTTCTCAATAGTGACCTGTCTCCACCGCCAAATATGATTTTCTTGTTTCTCCTCCTAGCTGATCTGTCCCTTGGATCTCCACAGGATCGTCAATCCCTCAATTCCTTCCACTGGTGCTTCTATGTTCAGGAAACTTGGAGGGCTGGCAGAGCCACCCATACTCAACTTCTGCCCAACACAGTCGACTGCCCCCCCTAGGGCTGTCAATCCCTGCTTTCTATTCTCTTCTCAGGCTTCGAATCTTTATCCAGACTGATCAGCTCACCTGCCCTCTACTTCCCTTATGACCAAGGTGACCAGACATCCGGCTTTTGGCGGGACAGTCCCGATTTTTAACAATTTGTCCCGTGGTGTTTTAAAAAAGTCCCAATTTTTGGAAAGAATGCATGACAAGCTAGGGAACGGTGGGAGAACAGGAAAGGAATATACGGTTTTCAGTGGCCATGTGGCTATTTCACCAGGATATGAGTTTTATATTATTTTTGTTAATTTTATAATGTTAAATTTTAATAATAACAAATAATTGTTGAGAACTCATTATTGAGAACTGCTAATAAAAGTTTGCATTGTTGATCAGTTTTAGAATTTGACCACCATTATTTGGACTTAACGAACCATGGCATTTTTTGGCATTGGCAACGACGAAAACAATTTGTAAGTGTCTCTCAGATGATACACATCCTACTGTGTGCTAGTGCTAGTTAAATAAGTGATGTCAACAAATCAGCTATTCAGATAATTTAGGTAAGTAATGTATTTATTTATTTCATAATTACATAAATTTTCTTCAATTTAGCAGACAGTACTTGTATTATTTATATTTTATAGTGGAGGCAAAAAGTCTAGCACCAGCCTTGACAGTGACACTTATGACTTACGTTACGGCAAATTCAGAGGAAAAATAATACAAGTTAGTATTGTTATTAATTAGAAAGAAATATAGGATTATAATTAAAATAATTTTTAAAATAGTTACTTTATAACAATCAAATTAATTTAATTTATAAGCTAACAATAAAATATGTTCATGTAATTATGTACCTACTTACTGTGTTTTTAAGCAATATGTATATAATTTATAATATAATTTTTAATTATTTATTTAGATTTTTAACATAATGAGTAAGAAAAGAGGATGCAAATTCAATGATGATCTAAGAAGTGAATTTCCTTTTATTAAAAAAACCAGAAGCGATTACATGGTAAAATGTGAGAAATGTAATGGTGAATTTTCTATTTCGCACGGCGGGAAGAATGATATTTCAAAGCACTTGGAGACACAGAAACATAAAAGATATTTAAATACTGCTGCATCTTTCTCCAAAATACAGGAATTTTTTCAGAAAACAACTTATGGAGACGAAGAAAAGAAATTAGCATTAGCAGAAGGACTTATGCCTTTTCATGTTATTAATCACAATCATTCCTTCAGATCTATGGACTGTACATCACAAGTTGTCAAAAAGTTATTCAACAAAAAATTTGCCTGTGCTAGAACAAAATCCGAGGCAATTGTGCTTTCCCCATATGCATTTTCAGAATTAAACAAAAATCTAGAAAAATATAATTTTATATCTATATATTCTGATGCATCTAATCATAAGGATATAAAGCTATTTCAAACCATTATTAGATTTTTTGATTCGGAAACTGGAATAAAAATTAGAATTTTAGATTTTGTTTCTTTGCCGGGCAAAACTTCTGAAATAATTTTCAGTTCCATTATTATTATTTTGGAAAAAAACAATTTAAAACATAAAATGATTGCATATTGTGCAGACAACACGAATGCAAATTTTGGAGGGAAAGTGAGAAGAGGTACAAATAATATTTTTTATAAATTAAACAAAAACCTTAATCAAAACATTATTGGTGTTGGTTGTGCAGCGCACATAATACACAACGCCATTCAAACAGCTGCTGACTTGTTGCCCGTAGATGTGGAAAATATTGTTATTAAAATATATTCTTATTTCTATATATACACTGTGCGCGTTGACATGCTTAAAGAATTTTGTAAAACTGCGGAAGTCGAATAACAGAAAATACTTGGATACAGTAAAACGTGCTGGTTAGCTCTTTTGCCAGCTGTCGAAAGAATTTTGAAAATATACGATCCTTTGAAATCCTACTTTCTATCACAGGATAAATGTCCTAGAATTTTAGAAGAGTTTTTTTAAAAAGAACTCAAAAATTTGGCTAGAGTTTGTACACAATCAAGCAGCTCTTTTTCAAAATGCTATAAAACTTATTGAAGGTGACAAAATTTTGGTAATCGAACTAGCAAATGAAGTTAATAATTTAAAATTTCAGTGTCAAGAGCAGTTAGAAAATAATTTTCCTCTGTTAACTATCTGTAATAGTATAAGCCAGCTAGAAGAACAAGGTGCAATAAATCATGCAGATATCATGAATCACGTAAAAAGTTCTATAGTAACTGCATAGATTATTTAGAAGAATGGACGGTACATTACAATGATATTGAACATTTTCATTGGGTTACATTAAAACAAGAACTTAATTGGAATGTTGTGCAAAAATCATTCAATCATATTACTCAAAATTTCCCATATAGTAATATTTCCGAAAATAAACTTTTTAATGAGGTATCATTATTAAAAATATATATATTGATAAGGAAAAGGTTAAATCTTGGGCATCAGTAGAAATCACAATAGAGAACAAATGGTTAGAAATATTTCATCATTTTGAAACAAACCATGTTCCATACAATAATGCACTAAAAATTGTGGAATACGCGCTGTCCTTACCAGGAACGAATGCTGCGACTGAATGCATTTTTTCTACGGTAAATAAAGTGTGGACATCAGAAAAATCATAATTAAGTGTTGAGACTTTGAAAGCCATTTTATGTGTGAAATATAATTTGACATATTCTTGTGAAAAATGTCATGACCTTTTAAACAACGACAGCAATCTACTAAAAAAAATTCACTCAAATGAGAAATATGTCAAAGAATAAAATAATACTACACATAATTATTTTATGTATTATATTTGTAAATTGTACTTATGTTGAAAATTTAAAAAATACATTACAATACTATTTTTGCATTCTATGAAAATTTTTGTCGCTCCATATAGACCAAATTTTTCATCAAGAACCCCCCCTCACCCCACCCACACCCACCCCCACCCCCCGGTCAATGGTGTCCCGCTTTACCAATGTTAAAATCTGGTCACCTTACTTATGACCAATCCAAGGAATCATGCCATACCTGCCAGGCAGACTCCATCATCAAAAATAAACTTGCCCTGAACCAGCAGCTCCCCTCCCAATCAGGGGACAACACAGGTAAAGCAGACCCCTGTTCCTGGCTCACCCTCATCCCCCAAGGAACCCAATTTCTGAACCTTACTGGGACAGGTAAGCTTTCTGACTGTTTCTCTGCACTTCCCTTGGCTGTTCCCCTCTGCCAACCATTTAACACCTTCTGGCCCTCAGCCCCTCACCTCCCCATAAAGGGAATCCCCTTATTTCAGGACTGACTCTCCAAAATCTCTCCCTCTGCTGTGTCAGCTCCTCTTTCCCATTGCCCTTCTGCAATCTGACCATCACTGTCTATCCAATTGTCAGCACTGGAAGGAGCTTTCTTCTGATGTAATCAGACCCTCCTTAAAAGCATTAATGCCTCCTGCAACTTCCCTTACATTACCATAACCCTAGTTCCCCAGCTCACTCTCTTCAGTCAGGGAGAATCTTTCCTGCTCACAACTCCATCCCTTTACCCAACAGAGGAGGGCTGCCTTCCTCCCTGTGGTCTTGGGCATTTCTCTGGCTTCTTCTCTTTTCACTACAGGCATAGGCAGAGGCACCCTGGGGCACAGTCTTTCTGCCTCTCAGGAACTGGAACATAAATAAAGGTGGCTATAGAGAAATCTGCCACTTCCCTGGACTCCCTCCAGCACCATATCACCTCAGTGGCTAAAGTCACCCTCCAAAACTGCCATGCACTGGACCTCCTCATGGCAGAAAATGGAGGAACCTGTCTCTTCTTGCTAGAAGAATGCTGCTACTACATCAGTGAATCTGGTCTGGTGGAAGAAAACATAAATATCCTAGAAAAACTAGAAGAGGAATTGTGCCACAAAACCAACGATCTAATTCTTTTCTCCCTGACTGGTGGAGATCCACCCTCATCACATGGCTGGCCCCTATCTTGGGCCCATTGATTACAATCTGTATTTTGCTCATGATTGCCACCCCCCCCCACCCCGTCCCGTTTTCTCAGGTTTCTCTGCAACCACATGCAGGAAGTCTCCAGAGTGGCTATCAAGCAAATGCTTCTCCATCCATATGTCCGGCTTCTAACCGAACCCCCGGCCGCTGACCCCCCCTTCATCGCCCCAGTCTAGCAGGAATTAGCTTGAAACAGAACGACTCCCCCTCTATACCAAAAAGGTCGGAATGTAAGGCCCGTGGGCCTTGGGAACCCGGGTAAACAGGATGCGGCAAAGGGACTTTCCAAGTGGCTGCAACCTGCCTGGAAACTTTCGAAGGCGGGACTTCCATTGGCTTCCTGATTTGCCTCTCCCCCACCCCAGAGCCCTATAAAAGTTGTCCCCTCCCTTCCCGAGGCACGACTTCTCCGGTCCCCATCTTCTTTCAGGCTGGCAAACCTCACCTGGGAGCACTTCCAATAAAAGCTTGCATTTGATTAGCCACTTGATCTCCTGTGGATTCCTTACCGTGAGAAGAGGAATAAAGGTCACCACCTGTAATCAGCAGCTAGCCACAACTCCTCCCTTATTTAAATTTAAAATAATTTAAACAATAAAAAGCTTGGGGAGAGCTGGAAGTCAGAAAATATGTTATAAACTGAAGATGTTTCAAAACTTGTCATCTCATAGCCATTCTCCAGAGCCATAAACTTGTCTGTGTAACTCCCTTGTTTGACTCCCTACTGCCTAACGTAAATATTAAAAGTTATTCATACATCCTACTGAGATTCTCCACATTCTGATCTCTAGTCAGTTCTCCAGTCTTTTTGATGCAGGAAACAATTGTGAACCATGGCGTCCAATGTTCACAAACTGGAAGAATGAGAACGCGGACTCCACAGGAAAGACTGCTGCAGGTGTCACACCTGATGGAGGATCAGACGCTCAGACAACTCTTTAGATAGAGGCAGGAGATTCATTAGTTGGTGAAGCACACCGGGATAGCATCGCCTAACACGGCTCACGGTGGGAGTTTCTCACGGGTTTTATAACTCATAATCACGTGATGTGTCTAAGATCCTCCTCAAGGTGGGGAGGGGGAATCTTGGTAGAAATGCAGTAGTTTGAGGATAAACCTTGTCAGGTTTCCTGTCAAACCTGAAAAACCTGTTTGTTCAGGAGGCCAGCCATTGATTTACAGAGTGTAGTTAATCAGCCTCTGGAGTGAGGTATGGTAAGATTCTTCCCTTCCCATTAGTGACAATCTCCAGGTGGCCGTCCTCTCTGCCATCTCAGAATTCCAAAATCTTCCTCTCTCAAGGCGAAGCAGCCAAGTTTATTAAGAAAGGAAAGAAGTAACAGCTCTCTAATGAGAGAGGGCACCTGAAAGTGGAATGTCCCCTGAAAGGACAGCTCTCTGACCAGAGGGGACATCTGAAAGTGGAATGCCCACTGAAAGAAGTAAAAGCTCTCTAATGAGAAGGGCACCCAAAACTGGAATGCTCAGTGTGTACACTTAGGGGCTATTCTTTTATATCTTCTATATGCTTTGGAGCTATTGTTTGGTGCCTGCAGTTAATTCCTAACTTGGTTAAGAGTCATACTCGGTTAGTCACATAGAATAGGTTGAGGCTGAGCCAGGTGACATTTCTTTATTCAGTCTTACTTGAGGGGCTGTGGACAATGGGTCCTGGTGTTGTCCTCCTGTGGCTCAGTTTTCTGACCACCAGGTTTCTGTGCTACATTCCCAAACATGGGTGTCATAACTACCGGCTGGCACTACCCCTCCACCCTAACTGCTTGCTCATGCCAACCTTTGTCCTCTCACTTCCTAACTGGCTAAAGCCTGATTCTTACTCATTTAACTCTTCCTTTACACATTAATTCTCCCACAAAGCTTTTCTGAAAGTGTTCCCAGCCAACTACTGAGATTGACAAGTGAGTCTATTAAACAGTATTTCTTTTCTCCAACTCTCAGAAACTCAATTGAAATGAGCTTAAGAGAATGAAAAAAAGCTGTGCACTCAAGACTAAATTGTGGAAATAGTATCCCATAGATGTCAATTTTACTGTGAAAAACCTGCATGTTCCATTTAATACATGTTATCTGTTTAATTTTTTATTTTCCTCAGTCTATATGCCTGAAATTATTCATTGTTAGGGCTGAAGAGTGTGATAGTGGGAGAAAAAAAAATTAACATGAGCACAAAGCAGCAGCCCCAGGGTCCTCCCTGAAGAGATTTCCATCCTAAAGCCTGCAAGGATTTTCTGCCTTACCCTGAGGTCGTGGGGACTTGGTGCCTGATTATCCACTAAACACGCTTAACCTAGATACTGCTACTTCTTGATATCCTCCCACCCCTCACTCCCTTTCTGGTTCTTCTGATACCCACATATAAACAGCTCTCCCAACCCCCAGAAGGGACCGACATCATCTTTCCCTCTTTCGGTGTCAGCCATTTCTCAGCCATTTCTAATAAACTCTCTCACTGAACCAGAACCCGGTATGGTCCTTCTTCGGTGAACCTTGCATTCACCTTAGTATTTTCCAATGTCAAACACAATGCCCAATGTAATAGAAGTTGAATACATACTTGTATATAAAGGAAATCATTGCATTTTGATTGCAAATACAGAACAGTGATATCTAGAGGGAATATTTCATAGATGGCAGATCTTATAAGTATAAATAAAAACACTTGGTGAATAGAATTTTACAATAAAAGAAATAATTCTATGTTTACATTTTGAACTTTGGAAAGAATAGGAATTTCTTTTCATTGAGATGGGAGGAAAAAGGTTAAGTCAGTGATAATAAAGTCAGAGATCAGATGTGAGGACATAAGTTGAAAAAATTCACAGCTATTGATCTATCTTACCTCTTGAAGATAGTAGGCAATGCCATCTGCATAAAAGGGAGAATACAGTGAAATTTGGAACTATACTATGAGGACTCAGAAAAGTGGTAACATTGGAAAAGCTGCTGAGGAAAAGTTCCTTTCAAGGGATAAGGATAAGTAAAATGGGGGAGTAATGTAATCGCTGCTTCCCCACAGGCCCAGTGCACACCGCAACTACAACAACCTAGCCAGCACATTCCATGAATGTTGATGCATGATTTCACCCACTAAATTGGCTCTTCCTAGAAAGCAGTCCTTCCTATTTACTTCTATATTAATATGTATACTTCTACTTATCTTTATCCTCTTTCCCCCCTCCTATGAATATTGTCTTACCTATCCTTAAAAAAGAGCTTTTTTAACCATGTAGCTTAATTATAATCTTCTTCTCATCCCCAGAATTTTTGAAGAATCGTAATTATTCACTTTCTTCTTTTACTCACTTTCCATTCACCCCTTTATCTATTGCTCTCTGGCTTTGGCTATGGTGATACTGAAAGAGCTTATGCAAAGGTCACTATCATCCAATTACTAAGAATCACAGGCTTAGTTATCAATATTCCTTCTTCTGGCATTGCCAAAAGCCCATTGAAAATCCCCCCCCTTTTTAAACAGTCTCATTCTCTGGCTTTATACATAGAAATCATAATCATACAAAATGAAAAACTGTAGTGGAACAAAGCAAAGATTATGGTCTGAATCCAACCATGCAGTTTCCTCACCATGAGCTGTTGGAGAATGTATTTGGTCTGATTGACTATACTTTTCTCTTTTTATATTCTGCATTCTTTACATACTGTTTCATTATCCACAAAGTGAAGAAAATGTGATATAGCAAAGAAATGTTTGTAAGGTATAGCTTTTGAAAATGCCAGTGTCTCTAATATTGCAGGGGGAGGGCCCAGAGCACTCTCCATAGTTGCACATCATCAGTTTCCAACATGATTTCAGTCCACACAGGTGGGCAGGGGGCCACACAGGGTAGGAACTGAGCCAGGGATCTCCCACATGGGAGGCCCACCCCCTTGAGCCAGGGGCTGAACCAGGGAACAAGAACCAACCTGGGGACCTCCTGCATGGGACGCACACCCCAGTTCAGCATATGGATTCACACAGGCCAGGTCTTGATCCTTGGTTTCCAGCTTAACCTGTTGAGCCATCCTGGCTTCCCCAGTATTGCTCTTTTTGACCAGTGCATATGTATTTTACATTTTTGCCTTTGGGACATTATGATACATAACAAAAGGCACACTTTTAATTTATCAATTGTTATTGGAAACTACTCCTTGTCATTTTCTGAGTTCTGGTCTTTTATCTTTTGCTTGCTTATATATTTGTTTCTACAGCTATCATTTCAAAATATCATCATTTTGCACTTCAAGAGCTGTAGTATTTGCTCTTAGTCTTTGCAAAAACTAAAATATTTATGCCAAAAATTTGAGTAAATGGTTTTATGCTTGGAGTATTTTCTTTTTCTTCCCAATTCCATTCTGCATCTCCTGAACCACAATCATCACTTCTTCATATATATCTAGGTCTTGCACATTTGTGAACATTACATTGGTTAGGGTTACCTTCACTTGAATTTGAATTTTCTGTTGAATAATCAGCAATACAAATTTTTTGAATACCAGTCTTGCTGATTTCACTTGAATACCCTATTTGTATTTCAGTGTCTCTTTTGTATAAATTCCAAACAGACATCATAAAGGGATTATTTCTAAGTTCACACTTTAATACTGAATATATATAACTATTTCTTGATAATATTTGCATTATAACCGTAGTCTAAGCAAATTAAATCTAGGCACATTTCAGAGACATCAGTGTTTACAATGGCTTAAGAAACACCTAGCATATCTGAGATGTCTTTGTATGTGTTTAGGGAAGACTGAACACATTATTTACCACTCTCTCGGGTGCTTGGAATAAAGAAAAAAAATAAAAACAGACAAGTCCCATTGTTATTGAACTGAGAAAGAGAGACAAACAATAAATAATAAATATAATACATATGTTCTGCAAAATTAAAATACACTATAAAGTCAAACAGGTAAATAAGCAACTAAACCAAACTGATTTCAGAAAAGTTAAGTCATGCTTCCAAATGTAAGATCTATTAAGAACAGGTAATAAACTGGTACAAGAAATTACAACAAAGGATGGCGACAGTTAGTTACAAATGCAAAATTATGTCTAATTATCCCAGACTTTTGAATATAATAATCAAAAGCAACTTCATATGCTAACTCAAATATAATATATAATTTAGATCACTGGTCAAGTGGTATTTGAATATATACCACAATCGATAAACCTGTCATTAATTACCTCTTTTCTCCATTTGCATTTTCAGGCATATGCAAATATGGGCAAAATGTAATTTTCATTTAGTTGTTAACTAAGAAGAATAAACATTTCTACTGTGTATAATTTAGACTGTAAAAAAAGTTAAGCCACATGTTCCTTTAAGAAGAAAAAAATGGGGGATGTCGGGATAGCTCATCAGGTTAAGTTCTTGCCTTGCAGCCCTGGAGTCTGAGTATTGAATCCCAACCCATGTGGACCCATATGCTGAACTAGGGTGTGTCCCCAGTTTGGTTCTCACTGGGGCAAGCTTCCCATGTGGGAGGCTCTCGGTTCAGCCCCTGGCTCGTGGAGGTGTGCCCTCCATGCAGGAGGCCCCCTGGCCCTCTTCCCGCCCTGTGCACCACCCCCACCTGTGTGGAACAAAACCGTGTTGAAAACTAATGATGTGCAACTATGGAGACTGCTCTGGGCCCTCCCCCTTCTCTCTGTCTCTCTGTCAAAACCATAAAATAAATCAGTAAAAAAAGGTAAAAATAAATTTAAATTTATTTTTAGAATAATTTAAATTTAAATTTAAATTTAGAATGATAAGACAAAAGATTAATCTATGAACTGGCAAACTATCTGGAATAAAAGTTTAGTATCAGTTTCCTATAAAAATTAAAAAATATATAATGTTTGAAGCAAACACCCTACAAGTATTAGGCAGTCTCCCGACTGATCTGGAACTACAGAAGGTATTTGAGGAAAAATGCTGTGTCAAAAACAAAAACAAATCCAAGAATATATGTCACTTTAGAAATATGATTTGCAGAAATATTGTACTAGTTCCTTGGATGAGTTTTAAAGCTAGTTACAAAATCTATCTTTGCCATGGTCCAGGCATTTTTTTAGTTCTTCCAACTCAACAGAATTTCCATTGATTTCCACATTCATTACAGAAAAGAAAATGTTTTCATCAGCTTATCAGCATTACAAGTCTGTACCTGTGTGTAAGAATAATTCTTTTTACATTTGACACATGTGAATTAGTAGGTCTGGGTTCCACCCATTTTGGCCATCTGATGCTCTCTGATGGGTTCTCTATTCAAATTTTTCTGCATCTCTTTGAGTTTATCACTGGCCATTTACTCTGCTGTCATTCTAGAACATAAGTCAGGAGGAATAGTCCCACATCGTACATTTTTCTTTAAATTTGATTCTTTTCATCATTAAGATTTGATATTCTACCTCATATTTTATTTTTGTATTTCATGTCTCTATCCCTTATTTCTTAATATATAACTTTCTCAATTTGAGATTCTAATTTTTTCTCATCAGCTCTAATAGCTACCTAGTAATTTCTTGTTCAAACAGCAGCAGCAAGTATCTCCCTACACTTTATTTATTGTTACATTTATTGGGGTGACCTTGGTTAGTAAAAATTCATAGGCTCCAGGTGTGCAATTCTGCAGTACTTTGCCTGTGTTTCAATATGTGTTGACCACCCACAGTCAGCTTTCTTTCCATCACTATGTATTGAGCTCCCCCTCCCTCCTCTCCCACCCCCTGCCCCTCTTACCCTCAGGCAACCACTAAACTACTGACTATTTCCATGAGACTTTGTTTCTTTGTTGCTTTCAGTTTTATATTCAACATATGAGTGAAGTCTTATGGTTCTTGGCTTTTTCTGACTGGCTTATTTCACTTAGCATGATGATCTCAAGTTCCATCCATGTTGTTGCAAATGGCAGAATTTCATCTTTTCTTATACCTGAGTAATATTCTATTGTATACATGTACCACAGC
>PVKE010031288.1:0-19121 GCA_004027555.1 Craseonycteris thonglongyai
AGAGGGGAGAGGGGAGAGGGGAGAGGGAAAGCGAGCAAGAGCTCTGTCTCTTCTTATAAAGACAGTAATCCCACCAGGAGTTCCTACCTGTATGACCACATCTAAACTGAAATACCTCCCAAAG
This sequence comes from Craseonycteris thonglongyai, assembly GCA_004027555.1. Taxonomy (NCBI): domain Eukaryota; kingdom Metazoa; phylum Chordata; class Mammalia; order Chiroptera; family Craseonycteridae; genus Craseonycteris; species Craseonycteris thonglongyai. Next base: position 125 of record PVKE010031288.1, read on the forward strand.
TCCTCAACCTCCAAATACCATCACGTTTATGACCAGGGCTTAAGCATAGTAAATTTGCGGAAACACATTTCAGACCATAGCAGATGGTGTCCAGTTTATTGATTTTTTTTTCTGTTGCTTTTGCTTTTAGTATCATACATAAGAAACCGTTGCTTAATCCAAAATTATTAGACTCCTTTGGTCTTTTTTTTTTTTTTGGTGAGGGGTGACTTTAAGAGGTTGTTCATGCTGGGCATAATTTTTACTCAGCATATACTTGGCCTGGCTCTCAATTCATTTTTCACATATTGTCTTATTATAGATGCTCTTTGCATACCTCTAACTTCTGTAGACCTGGGATAATTGAGCTGTGCCTGGGCTTCCTGAGCACCCTGGATATAGAGAGCCCCATTACTACGGTTGTCACATTGTGTTGTAATTGTCTCAGTTTCTTCTATAACTATGTCTTTTACATCATTATACATATTATGGAGTCTGAAAAAGAATACAGAGTCTCCTACATGCTAGGAATTCAATAATATTTTGTGGAGTAAATAAAGGAATGACCAGAATGTCAATTTAGTAACTTATAGTGAGAAGTGGGAGTGTTTAGCAAACCTGGTATCCAACCTGAGCTGTCAAAGGCAAGGTATTTCTCTGAAGGAAACTACACAAAAATTTAATTATTCTGAGAATATTTCTTAGTAGTCATGGACTCAGAACTTATGTTATTTGAACATTTCATGACAAAGTCATAATAGTGTGTTCTGGCAATTCCAGAATATACATATATTTATTTATGCCCCTATTCCCAGATGAGTAAACTCCTTGAACCTTGAATCCCTTTCAGAGAGAGAGAGAGAGAATGCTCAGGAGAGCCCTGCTAGCTCTTTTCTGTGATTTGTTTTTCTGATTTGGTGCCATTCCCTCCCCTTGTTACTGACAGATCCTGCTTTAATTTCATACCAATACAACATAATAGAACACAAAATGTTATTCTCTGAACCATGTTCCTCCCCTAAATGCTACTACACACAGTGAAATTCTCCGAGTCAGGACAAATGTTTTAATATACTTCGTAACTTATACAGCACCCACTACACCTTTTTTTTTTTAACTCAGTGAATAGCAAACGATGTCATAGACAAAACATTTTTGGTTATATAACTATCACTGTTGCTTGCTACAGAGATGTGATTGAGTTTTGTTTTGCTTAGCGTTAGTGCTTTGTTGGGCTATGTCGAGAGATTTAAATATTCAGCGCGGATGCTATTTTGTATGTCTGGGAGTGTCTGCCACAGCAGGTGTTACCTAACCAGATGCTAAAGTCTTTGAAATTAATACGCAGCATCTTGTCAAACATGCCTCCTGCTTTCCACTGTTGGAGCTGTTGAAAATTGGCTTTTTCTGCCAAAAGAGTTTTCAGTTGGCAATGACTCAGCCATGATATATTTTAGCTACAATGCTCACTGGGCCAGGTGATTTTACAAATGTCTTATAATGTTGAATTGTAATAAATTTCAAATACTTCAAGCATCAATTAAGGAACTGTATTTTTGGTACTAGGTAGAGACAACAGATATTTTCCCTCTCTTTTTATAAAAATGAGTCAAGGTTAAGGATGAGATCATTCTTTGAGTTACAGAAGGAGAAGGCATAACTATGCCTTCTCTGTTAGGATTTCTCTCTGATGATATTCCTCTCCCTTCTTTCATGTATTTGATAATGGAAGACCAGGCCTAAGGGGTTTTCTGTTTGGGGAAAAGTACAGGTAAAGCAAGATCAGGTTAAAGGGACAAGATACTTGTAATAGGTAACCAGTTTTGGTTATAAGGCTACTTATTTGTCTGTCTTTCTCATTCTACTAATAACATGCACAGGGACAGAATTTGGGCATTAGAGAAGCTGTTCAAATTTAGGTTTTGGGAAGCTATTCAAAATCATAACAACCAACACAAGGGTTCACTGAAAACTCCTAATCTGTTCTATCCCTGTCATTTTATTTCAGACTCCAGGTAATATCTCAAGAATTGTGTGAGCTCCAGGGTAGTAATAGATGAAATCAGAGACATGTGGAAGGAATAATAGCGGATAAGGTCAAGGACAAGTGTTCTAGGGAACTTTAAAGAAGAGTTTTATGATCAGAGGATTTTCTCATAGTTTATATCTTTATGGATATTAACATGATTCTTTATTTTTATAGGAGAACATAAAGTACTCTTTGATGTACTTTTGGTAATAATAACCTAATTTTCTGATCAGAAAGAATTTACTAGATGCAAAGAAAAAAGCTGTACAACAGGCCATTTTCTCTTATAAAAATGTACTAAGTATTTTTACTCTATCATATTAATATAATTCCTTTTTAATAGGCTAGTCAACTAATGATACAGTGGGACCGTCTCTTCTTTATCTTTACTCTTAAGAGGAATTGTGCAGTTCCTGATTTATTATTAGGAGTGATATTAAGTTCTTGACCCACAAAGTGGGGGATACTTAATGATGAGATTTATGTAAGTGATGAACTTAAGTCATTTAAATGACTTTTGAGTTAAATTTCAGTTACCACTAAGGAAAAATAAAACTGCATAATGTTTGTGTTTCCTGACACATCGAATGAAATATACTATCCTAATATGGAAAATTTGGTGTTGGAAGAAAACAACATTATAAGTAAACTAACTATAACTAGCACAAATATCACTGAGTATATATAATTTATTGGACATCTATTTTAACCAGAAACTATGCTACTCACATTTATACTAATGTTATCATTTTTTGTATATTTTAAGTGTTATTTTTTTAGAGCAGTTTGGATTCAGCAAAATTGAGAAAGTGGTACATAGTTTTGCTATATTCTTCCTGCCCCCACACATGCATAGACTCCCCCATTATCAACATTTTTCACCAGATGATACATTTCCTACAATTGGTGAAAACCTACACTGACATACCATTATTACACAAAGTCTATAGTTTACGTTAGGATTCACTCTTGGTGTTGTGCATTCAATGTGTTTATAAAAATATATGATGTATATCTGTCATTGTTGTATCTACAGAGTATTTTCACTGCCATGAAAACCCTCTGTGCTCTATCTGTTTATCCTACCCCCGCCCCGACTCAACTCCTGACAGCCAATGATCCTTTTACTATCTCCATCATTTTAACTTTTCCAGAATGTTATATAGTTGGAATCATACAGCATATAAGCTTTTCAGATTGGTGTTTTTCATTTAGTAATAGGCATTTAAGGTTCTCCCCATGTCTTTTTATGTCTCATTGGTTTGTTTCTATTTAGCACTGAACAATATTCCATTGTGCAGATGTACCACCATTTATGTATATATTCACCTTATAAAGGGCTTCTTGGTTGCTTCCAGTGTTGGGCAATTATGAATAAGCTGCTACAACATCCATGAGTAGGTTTTTTGTGCATAAGAGTTTCTAGTATCTTTGGGTAAATTCAAGGAGCATGACTGCTGAACCATAGACTAATGATCTTGTTTTTACCTACTCCAACCCAATAAAAAAGCACTGCTACGTACATTTTCCAGAGAGACAGTGAGGCTTAAGATTCTTACTGATACTAAGCCTTGATATGAACTTAGTTCTATTTCACACTGAAATTGGCACTATTTAGACTACACCACACAGGACTTCCTGGAATAGGCAGAGTGTAAGGCCAATCTACTGATTAGGTACAGTGACAGCACTTTTGAGGCCCATTAAAATGTTTCTATTACCTTTAAAATTAAAATAACAAATGACTATAACCCAGTCTGGATTATATAAATCTTTATATGAGAACAGTCATAAAATACGTTTTTAAACATATATATATATATATTGAATGAAGAGGCCCACAAAGACTGAAGGACCTAGGGCCCCCAGAAGTTCTCATACAGTGCTAGCAATAGTCAATTTTGAGGTGCTGAAAAACTAACTTGCTTCTAAATCTGCTCCCAGCCAAGCTATGGTAATATCACCTTCCTTTCTGGATTCAACAATGAACACGAATCTCCTCTAATAGTTGCTATTAAAGATCCCACAATACCTGGGGCAGCTCTATACACATATTGACAAAGTCTGGAAAGCAGAGCAGGCATAAGAAATGAAAAAGGCACATTTGGGGAATCAGGATAGCTCAGCTGTAGTTCAATTCCCAGCCGCCCATGCTGAACTGCACGAAACTGGTAAGCGCAAGTGGTAACTGCCAGGATGGCTCCACAGCGGCCAAGTTCTTGCGTTCCATGCAGGAGGGCCCTGGTTTGGTTTGGGTCAGGGTTTGGTTCCTGCCCTGTGTGGTCCCACATCCACCTGTGTGGGATGAAACTATGGAATGAAACTATGTCACAACTGATGATGTACAACTATGGAGACTGCTCTAGGCCCTCCCCCTTCTCTCTCTCTCAAAAAATAAATAAAAAATAATTTTAAAATATATTATAAAAAAGAACAGGCCCTTTGTCGGAACTGTACACAGTCCTAAAGATAGAAAAATAAACAAGAGAACCTTAAATGACCATACAGTTTATTTGGAGGAGATGAACACATAATTCAATGATTATAAAAACAATAGAGTAAGTGCATTGAGAAATTTTAAACAGACATCCACTTTTTGGAATTCTTTATGCCAGCTACCTTGATTGGAAGATTTTTGAAAAACAAAAAAAGTTACCCCCTACCTATGTCCATGTACCTTAAAATGGCTTTTGTGGCATGTTTGATTTTAACAGACTTATATATCTCCGGTCACCATTAATGCATGAAAATAATCTGTGCAGATTTAGGGAAAAAACAAAATAGTTATCTAATGGGAATATGGGTACATGAAAAATCAAGTAATGGGGAAGCCGGGATGGCTCAAAGGGTTAAGCGTTCACTTTGTAGCCTCAGGGACCGAGGATCGAATCTTGGCCCTGGCCCGTGTGGACCCATATGCTGAACTGGGGAGTGCCCCCAGTTTGGTTCTCACCAGGGTGAGACCCCAGCCCAGTTCCTGCCCTGTGCAGCCCCGTGTCCACCTGTGGAATGAAACTATGTGGAAAAACTGATGATGTGCAACTATGGAGACTGTTCTAGGCCCTCCCACATCTCTCTGTCTCTGTATCTCTCTCTCTCTCTGTCAAAAACAATAAAAATAAATCTTTAAAAATCAAGTAGGCATAAATAGTATTTGTGTGGAGTTTAAATCTCATGTTCTTTTTAAATTGAGCAGCCTTATTCAACAATTTCTGTGAAAACTAAGAGTCCAGTTGTGCCTGTCAGATTGCATTAGTTGTGCAGGGAGTCCAACCTTTGCATTGTCTAGCCCAGGGCTGAGCATGAGACATGGCTGTTCACACAGTAATTTTGGATGACAGCTTACCATGAACTCATGCAAGTTAAAGAGGCAATTATAAGCAGAGGTCATTAACACAGCATTTGATTACATAACAGTATAGAAAAAAAAAAAGACAAGCATACACATACACATATTATATATAGCAATGAGGAATTGATTTCTCTAAAACAAATGCTTTTTGTTTGTGAACTAAAGGATTTCCAACCTAATTCCTAAAGTCTCTTGTGAATTTATAACTAAAATTCCGAGATATGTATACATATCAAATTTAAGGAATATATTATTCTCTTTTGTTACTCTGTGTCCATCTTTCCAATGTAATACTTTTGCTTTTAAATTGTTCTAGAAAGCATGTCCTGTGATGTGCGGAAGGAGATTCGTATCTTTATACATGTAAATTTATGTATCATTATGTCCAGAAATAAGCAGATTTTAAATCCAAAGCTCTCTACCAAGCATTACAAATAGAACTGGTAGGAGAATTTTTAATTTTCAGAAGAAGAGACACCAAAATATAGTAAAATGGGGACACAGCCTAAGGAAGTCATTATAAAAACATTTTGTGGTAATTTTGTCTCATTTAAATGCTAGATGGTCAGTCAGCATGCTTCCATGCCATATGCTTTCCTCAGAGCTATTTTTGATTTGCACAAATGTTAGATGCTTGGAGAATAAACTAAAAAGATGTTTTTGTTTGTTTGTTTGTTTGTTTGTTTGTTTGTTGGTGGTAGGAGAGGGTGTTGGTGATGCTTAATGAAGCTCAATTCCAACTCACCCTGTGTGTTTTCTTCTCTCTTTCAGACTGGCTTTCACTTTTAATTCTTCAGCCAGTGCTTACTCAGATACATGACTGCAGAAATAATGCCACTGTCAGTTTATTAATTTAGTGGCCCACAAGATTAGAGAATGCAGGTTTGATTGAAAGTAGAGTTTTAAAATTGTAATTATAATGAATGGATTGTCCTAGATTTCTGGGGGGACTGCCGTGTGGTCTCAATGACTTGAAATTGAAAGTTTGATTTTCCCTCTGTCATGCAGCCACCTTTCACACACTTTATGTGAGGGGAGGACTCACCTATTAAATCAAGTCCTTTCCAATATGTAGTAAATGAAAAAAATAAATTCATTTCCCCTCCAAAGAAACCTCTTGAGTAAGCACATCATCCTGTAATGAGTCAGGGAATTTAACAGTCTCTTTCAGTTCTATGTTTAATATTAAATATTTAAAAATGGATGTAAAAGATGAGCATGTATAGAAATAGAGTGCTCTACATCTGTTCAGAAATGGGTAGCCTCAAAGACTAGAGTTACTTACGGGGTAGAAGAGACATGAGGAGAAGAGAAGAAGAAGATGATCCAGAGGAAGCTTTGGTTTATACACTCTTCTGAACAGGTTGCTTCTGTAGAATGTAAGTAGGTGCAGGAACTGAGTGTATCTATACTTTGTCCTTGTATTTTCCACCATGAAAATAACACATGTGGAGGCCAAAATAAGAGAACCCTCTGTGTGTGGAATTGATTGAAAACAGCCCACTGACCTAAAGGCTAGTATTTGAAAGATTAGCAGCTCAGACACTTGACATATTCAAATTCACCCTGAGCTCAGAAGCCAGCCTGCACAGGTGAAACTACTGCTAAGATGCAATGGAAAGTTAGCTGTGCTCTGGGATCGGAAAAGCCTTGGGGGTGTTGATATCAGCATTGACATTGCCAGATACTAATGTGACCCTTGCTACAGTTAATTTCTTTCATCCACATTTTCTCATCTTCTATGAGGATTAAATGATGTAACAGATGTAGTTTCTAACAACATCCCCAGCCTATCATACATGATCAAGAAACAACAACCTAAGAGTATAAGCAGCTAAGCAGGGGAGAAAACTAGGAATTTCCCTAAAATTGAGGAACTTCAGATTTTATGTAATTTAAGAGACTTGTAATTTAGAATTAGGAGTGTACAGAAATTCGATGACTTGTGTTGGCTAATTAAAAAAAAAATACCTTTAAGTTTCTAAAGATCCAAACAGGAAAAACATTATTTTAGTTTGCTTTATTATTTGAGAAAATGGTTCTCTATGAGTTGAATTAGTATTGAGTGGGATTGATGTGGTTGAAATGATTCACTCCTGAGTAAGAAAAAGTTTGAATGGTGAATTCCTGAGTGCATGTACTTATGGAGAACAAGGACTTTAACTCACTTCTTTTATTGCAGTCTCCCTGGCACTTAGAATAGTGCCCAATGCATAGAGAGCACCCATATGAATGTGTATGTGTGTGATGTGCATGAGTTCATGCTGAGAAAGAACAGGACATTCTCTTAAGTCTGAAGGTACTTGTATAGTACTGTGTGTCTTGACGGCTCCTTAAAATCTTAAGAAAAAGATGCAGAGTAAGGAATGTAATTTTAGTTCTTGGGCAAAGTAAGAATTTTGGCAGACTATGGTTGGGGACCAAAATACTGTACTTGGCCTGAAAAGTTGTTGACTATAGTTTTGGTTAGTAATTGACCTACTATTCCTGTCTCAGTGGTTCAAAGCAAACTCAGCTCTTCCTATTGACTCCTTTGAATTCAGACGTGATGAAGTATGAGTGAAGTTCTCTTTCAATATTTATCCTTTGCAGTCTTTGACTTCTGACAGTACTCTGTTACACAGTATGTTCTGTTTATTACTTTTATTCTTCAAGATTATATTTTTGGAATCTTTCCAGGTTGCCATATAAAAATCTAGCCTATTTCTACCCAGTATGTAATATTCTATTATGTGCATTTAGTATATTTAATTCATTCATTTTATTATATTATAAATGGAAATTCAGTTGTTCTCAATTTTTGGCCACAAAGCTAATTTTTGTCAGAATCTTTTATATTCTGATACCTTCAGTAGATACAAAAGAGCAAAAGATAACATACCTGGTACATAATTTTCCAAATCCATTTAGCTATGTTCTTTTTTTTTCTTCCCCCTGGAAATTTTGTGGAGCTACTGTTCTGTAGAATGTGTCTTCATAAAAATAAAGTTAAATAAATAACATATTGGTTAAATATGTATAAATGATAAATCTAAAAGCACAAATTATTAGGAGCAGGTATCACTTTTTATACATACAATAAAACATAGCAGCCAATAATGTCATTGTTTTGTAGAATGTGATATACCGGTTGTATAATATTTCAGATATAGAAAAAACAACAGCTAGAAAGTAAAATAGATATTAGATGTTATATATTGAGCAAATTTTGATAATTTTACTCAGAGAAAGAAATAACTTTATTGTACCTTTTAAAAATTGTTTTGGTATTAAAGTGAAAAAGTTTAGACAAAGTAAACCATTTGTTGATTTTTTACAATAAGGTTTTGTTGAGTGTCTAATATTTGTCAGGAACTACACAAAGTCCTAACAAACAAGATACCGGTAAACTTGTCTTAAAGGATCATCCTGTTTACTTGGAGAAAATGGACACATAATTCAATTATTATAAAAAAAACACAGGAAGTACATTAAGAAATTTTGAACAAAATGTTATAGTGAACTAGCAAGGCAAGCTGGTGCTCTAAAAATAAATTAGCTCAGCAGAAAGGATGGGGAAGAATATAGGAAATAGTATATGAAAAAAAATGAAAAGTGGAAAGATGATAAAATTAAAAGGTAGATGAAACAAATATGAAAATTAATTTGATAATTATGACAAACTTAAATAATTTTGGCATTTCCCCTCTGTATGTAAATTTAAAAAAATAAACCCTTTATGACTAGAATATTAGAAAATATTATTTGAATATTATTTAAACTTTAAATAATTAAAACAAGAATGAAGCAACATGTATATTTTAAACATCTTCTCTTAGTTGACTCTGAGATTGCTATGATTAAAGTTGAATAAAAGTGAAAAATAATTGAAAGGTAGAAATAGAAATAAGAAAGAAAAATTAGTTGTAGATGCAGAAATTAGGCCTTTAAAATGGAGGCTTTAGAATGCCTGTGTCCCCTGTATATCGATAGTATTTCTAAAAACATAAATGAGTATTACTGTGTGTGGCACCTTGATGATGGATTTTGAGTACTTGTTAGTGATGGAAATCACTGATATGTCTCAAATTGAATACTGAAAGATCTATGGGGTCAATTGCAACGACTATATTTAAGTTATCTTTTTATCTTCAACACAGGCCCTGATATGTAGTAGGTACTCAATAAATATTGTGTGTATGGATAGCTAAATGGGGGGATAAGTTGTATCAATTAATACAGTTGAGGAATTTGATGACTTTCCATTGTCAGTCAAAAGGCGAAAGTGTTGCAGAAATTAAAGAGTTTGGGAATCAGGGTAGGTTATATTTAACTGTATGACCTTGAGCAATTATTCATCTATGCTAAACTTCAGTATGCTTGTTTGGAAAATAGGGAAGAGATGAAGTAATTCATATAAAATACTAAGCTCAGGGCCAAGCAAAGTGGCTCCTGCCCAGAATGGTAGTAGCTACTGTTTAGTGAGAAGTCAAGCTAATTAATTGTGAAAGGGCTAAGTTTTGGTTTTTGAAGTTACACTATTTAAATTTGATGTGTTTGAAAATAGGAAGCTCTGAAAATTTTTGTGATCTTGAGAAAAATATAAGTTTTACAAAGACTGAAAGAAGACAAATTAGAAGGGGAAACTTGTAATCAGGAGTTAAAAAACAGACTATCATCATCCAGTATGAAATAGATTGTCTAAGTTCAAAGCTCAGCTATACCAGTGACTTAAGTGTCTAACTTTGAAAAATTTCTGAGCCCCTTTAGGCCTCAATGAAATTAAAAACAAAACAAAACAAAACAAAAAACAAGAAAAAAACAAAAACACTTTATAGTTTTAGAGCATTTCTCAGTTCAAACCAAAACTGGTGGGGAAGAGGTACAGAGCTTTTCCATAGACCCTCTACCCCCGTACATAGATAGCCTCATGTTTAATACCCTTATCAGAGTAGTAAGTTTCTTACAACTGCTGAATCTATATTGACACATCACCCAAAGTCGATAGTCTACATTATGGCTCACTCTTGGTGTTACACATTCCATAAATTTTGAAAAATGCATAATGAAATGTATCTGTTATTATATTATGTAGAGTATTTTTACTTCCCTAAAAATATTTCCTGCTTCCCTCCCTCCCACCCCCACAACACTTCTGGGAACCACTGATCTTTTTTACTGTCCCATAGTTTTGACTTTTTCCAGAATGTCATATAGTTGCAATCATACCATATGTACTCTTTTTCAAATTGTTTTTTTTTCCACTTAGCATTATAATATGCATTTCAGATTCCTCCATGGATTTTTGTTTGTTTGTTTGTTTCTCCTGTCTTGATAGCTTATTTATTTGAAATGTAATAATATTACATTGTCTGGATGTAACACAATTTATTTATCCATTCACCTACTGAAGGGCACCTTGGTTGCTTTCATGTTTTGACAATTACAAATAAAAATGCTGTAGGGGATACCAGGATAGTCAGAAGTTGAGTGCTTGCCTTGCAATTGTGAGGTTCTGGGGTTCCATTCCCTGCCCCTGCCTGTGCAAACCCATAGTCTGAACTGCAGCCTAACAGGTAACCACCAAGATGGCTCAGTAGCAAATGTTTTCCCCTCCCATGCGGGAGATCCCTGGTTCATTTCCTGCCCCATGTGGCCCCACATACACCTGTGTGGAATGAAACCATGTCACAACTAATGATGTACAACTATGGAGACTGCTCTAGGCCCTCCCCCCTTCTCTCTCTCTCTCTCTCTCGCTCTTTCCTCTCAAACAATAAAATAAAATTTAAAAAAAAAAAAAGGGAAACTGGGATGGCTCAGTGGGTTAAGCGCTCACTTTGCAGCCCCAGGGACTGAGGATCGAATCCTCACCCTGGCCCATGTGGACCCATATGTTGAACTGGGGAGTGCCCTCAGTTTGGTTCTCACTGGGATGAGACCCCAGCCCAGTTCCTGCCCTGTGCAACCCCGCACCCACCTGTGGAATGAAACTATGTGGAAAAACCAATGACGCGCAATTATGAAGACTGTTCGGGCCCTCCCCCTTTACTCTGTATCTCTCTCTCTTTGTCAAAAACAACAAAAATAAATCTTTAAAAAAACAAACAAACTGCTGTAAACATCCAAATTTAGGTTTTTGTCTGAATAGCCCTCAACTGCTTTGGGTAAATGCCAAGGAGTAAGATTACTGGATTGTACAGTAAGAGTAGTTTTGTTTAGTGATGCCTTAGAATTTTTTACAGAGTTTTATTAGGGTTAATGAGATAATCAACATAAATTGCTGGCAGAGTACCTGGCATATTCTAATGGCTCAATCATATGAGATTTGCTGTTATTACTGATAAAAGCTGATATACAATTCAGTTGTTGACAGTAAGGATGGAGAGGTAGGTACAGAAGAGAGAAGTACCAGAGGACAAGTATAAAATCACTTGATAATTAACTCCATGTGGGGTGTCTGCATCAATTGCAGTCCCAGATACGCATAATATGCTTGTCTAATACTTGTTGCTCTGTATAAAAGGAATACCCTGCCTTGGGCCTCCTAGTTCAGCACACTCCCTTTGGACTAATTAAAAAGGATCACACAAGGTAATTGTAAGTAATGGTTATTTAGTTCTTCAGATAAGGAAAATGAGTACTGCGAAATGCACTCCAAATCTGAGTCATATAAACCTGATGCACAGCTAGGGACAAATTGATGTACGTAGTGGAAAAGCGCTAGACAAGCAGAGTCTGGAGAACTATGTTCACAGCCTAACTCACTCTCTGTGGTTTGGCAGCTTCATGAGTGAGCCTGGAGTTAATTCTTTGTAATTCAGTTTCCTCCAGCATAAAATGGGAATGAGACTCCCTCACTGGTTATTTAGAGAGCAAGATGAGATAATGAATATGAAAGTAGTGCCTGAAATTCACTAAGAGCTCAATAAACGTAAGACTAATGCACGGAGTCACTAAATAGTCTGCTCAGAATCAGTACCATGACAAATAAAAAAGCAGTCATCTGTCACCAATAACATCTTAACTAATTTCTGTCCTCGGTTTTGAATACATGGTTGTTTCAGTGAAGTCACAGAGTTATATTTTATCTTATTTTCTAAACATAAAAACATATGTTTCCATTATAGAGAGTCTGATAATAGAATACAGAAAAGGAAGCAAAAGGACAAATTTTGCTTATTTCACCACCCAGAAGTACTCATATTCAGTGTTAAAACTAAAGTATTTTCTTTTGATCTTTTATCTTTCTGTATATAATAAGCTAAATGTCTAGAAAGATCAGCCCAGCTATGTTTTGTTTTTTTTAACTGTTATGATTTATGCTTTATCTTATAATACTCATGAATATAGAAATACTTTTAAATACCTTTATGTTAATATACAATGCAACATCTTTATCACTTTCTTCTCTAGTAAAACTGTACAGTTTATATAAAGTTGCATTTAGGGCAATGTTTATTGTTTTCTACTTGTTTATTTCCATTATCCACTTGAATGTATACTTACAAAACGTAAGTAGCATTTGAGCAGGCAGCAATTAGGAGAGAAAACTTTCATCTGAAATGCCAGCCCCATGTAACAATGGATGCTTTCATCTTGGCTCTAAGCTCTGTGTCTATCCCCGGGGCTTTCAAGTACCCACTTGGGCTGAAACCACTCAGGAAACTCAACAAAATAAGTGGTTTGAAGCAAACAAAAATATAAACTCTGAACCTTTCCCAGCTTCGCATAATCATCATATTCAGTTACTTTATACTGGATTTGCCTTTGTGGAGGTGAGGTTAACCAAACCGGTCTCCCCCATTTTTCTTTTTCTTTTTGATATTTTTGATCTTCTAACAGTACCTTTCTCAGCCTACAGCTAAGTTTTCCCAATACTTAAATATTTGGCAAACACCAATTTTATTACTAAGACCCACTCTAAATGATGAACTGTTTACTGTTTTTCAAAATTATTTAAAAATGATATTTACTTATAACTTAGAGTAGCAGAATAGTTGAACTAGGTTTCTTGATCTTCTTTGACAGTCAATTTTACTATCTCTAAACACTGCCTAATGGTAAAAATGCCCATACCATAATCTCTGATCCCATTTGAGAGAAGGAAGTCATAGAAGATTTCTCCGAAGTGTTATTTATCACACAGAGGATTATGCCAAAATTCTCAACTTTTTTTTATAACCACAAAATGCGTTCTCTTTTACTGAAAATAAATATTACTATGTCTTAACACATTGGCTGTGAACCAGAGAAATCGAAGTTTGATTTCACATTGAATATGCTTTTCAAAGGAAAAGCAATGCATAAACTAATAAGAGACTCTGGATAATGATATCAAGTCATAGATACATTTATTATTTTGTAAGTGATGGTTACATTCTCCTCCTCCATCTTATTAAAAAAATAAGTGAACTTTCTAATATCTAAATAGCACATTTGGCAGGATTTTTTGGGGGATGGTGGTGGTGGTTTTTGGGTTTTTTTCTTTTTGTTTTTTATGATGTATATAATCAATTGGGACATTGCTCTAATAGGAATAAAAGTGTAAGGTTTTGGGAGTTCACAAAATTAGCCAGATTTAAGTTATTCCATATTATTATTAGATTATACTAGTGTTGAGTTGATGTGTCTGACACATTTTGAAATATATTTTATATATTGATCTAAGTAGCACGGTGAAATAAAATGTGTATGTTAAATATCATGCATTAGCATTTTCTGAACACTGGAATCATGTTAATTATAACAGTGATGTCTATATATTGGCTAGTCGAGTCATTTTTTTCCCCCATTCAAAAGTTTATATATTGAATTTTTTATTCCTGCTGGAATACATTTTATGTATCTGGCTATGTCTTCAAATGTTTGTGTCCCCCTCCTAGGAATTTGCTGCACTGACAAAAGAATTAAATGCCTGTCGGGAACAACTTCTAGAAAAGGAAGAAGAGATTTCCGAACTTAAAGCTGAAAGAAACAACACAAGAGTAAGTATAAAGCTGCCTTGGCCTGGAATTAATTTTATTTCTAGTTCAATGCCTTATCTCTTATATGTGCATAAAAAATATAGATGTTTAAATACTTTAGGAAGACTGCAAGCAGACACCACGCATAGTCTGTTAAAGTAAAGGAGACTACACTACCAAACTCAAAGCAGGAAGACAAGAAACCTAAATTATAGTCTCTGTTACTAAATCACCATGTTGACTTAGAAAATGATTTTGCTCCTTTTGGCTTTTTTTTTTCCAACTTAAAAAGGAAGGGCTGGATGTCAATAGAAAATTTCAAACTTTCAAACCGATGTATTTCAGCGAGGACCATTCCCTTTTAAAGGCTGGAGATAGACTGTGGAAGAGCAATTTGAGAGAAGAACATTAAGTTTCAATTATGAGGTGCTATGAGGGAAAGGCTTGGTGTTGGTCCTCACCTTATCCCATCCCAGCAAAATATTTATAAGAGAAGAAAAAAGTGTTAAAATGTAAAACTACTGGAACAGAACTCTCCTAGATAAAAGAGGCATACCTTTACTATTTTAGAAGATTGTCATGGATCAGTTCTGACATTCTGATTCCATGTAACTGGTAGAATTGACAATATTCTGCTTTTGGAAACACATGCATTGTATCAGTGTCGTGACATGTAATGTTAAAGTACAGAATTTGATCAAAGCTGCTTTATTTTCTAGTTCTGAAGAAAAACTCACTAAATTTCATAAAATATATCGATCCCCATTATTCCTCATAAATGAGAGTAGTTTCTCTACTAAAAGAACACAGAGAAAATTCACTTTCATGTGGATATAGTTCAGTTTCAATATGAAGTTGGTGAAAAATACTTCTTTAAGTGTTAGAGCTCTCACAGATTTGTGCTGAGAGAATGAGGTATGGTTAATGATGTATTCATTGTATGTTTGATCTTGGGGAACACTATAAAATGGCATCTGAACAGTTAGCTTGTATGTCTAATGAGAGATGCCCTTACACAAACAATTGTTATATGATCAAACTTGATTTATCTCCTTATTCATCTGTGTATTATTTTATGGTGAAAAGAATTCACACCGTGTGCCTACAAGAAATTTGTTTTCATTGAGACTCATGAGCCAGTCACGTGGCCTGTGTCCAACAGGACATAATAAGAGCAGTTTAGATCATGTTATCAGATATTAGATTACATGTCTCTCTTTCTTCCTCCATCTTCGTATTTTATTCCCACCTTTGATTTTTAAATTACACTGTTTGTGTGTGTGTATGTGTACCGGTAAGCTTAAAGTTTATTTATGCCATAAGATTCTGCCCTATTTTACTATTTTCTATTTTAATGCTTTCACAACTATCCCTGATGTAGCACAATATGTAGCCAAATGTAAAAGTAGAAGCAAGAAGCTGAAAATGAAGGGAGACACAAACTTTCAGGTAGCTTCCAACTACTTCTCATATCTAAAAGGCAAAGAGGATGCCAAGATAGATAGCTCAAAGTTTGAGCGCTGGTCCAGGGATAAACTCCAACCCTGGCCTTTGCAACCCCATATGTTGAACTGAACTTCAACTGGTAACTGCTGGGATGGCGGCAGAGGTTCTCACCTCCCATGAGGAAGGTCCTAGTTTATTTCCCACCCTGTGCAGCCCCAACTCTGCCTATGTAGAATGACACCATGTTACAACTAATGATGTATAACTATGGAGATGCTCTGGGCCCTCCCCCTTTCTCTCTCTCTCTCTCTCTCACCTCTCAAACAATAAAAAAATAAATCTTAGGGGAATAAAAGACAAAGAAACTCTTTTCTTAACTGTGCGTGCATTTCTCCTTTACACAATCTTTATTTCTACAACTCTATTTCTTCCTATAGCCCTATGAGGGAGATTTTACAATTATCCCTGTTTTACAGATGAGGCCACAGAGCTCAGAACAAAGGCAGGCAAGTGGCCAGAAATCACCTAGTGAATAAATAACAGAGAAAGCTAAGGCAGAATAACTCCAGAGTTATTGCCCTTACCGATAACGCCATCAGCACAATTACTCAAGTTAGATCTGTGAAAAACAAAACAAAACGAAACCCAAGATTCACTATAGCCTCAAGAACGCATTGTCTAAAAGTAGACCTCTGAAGTATGGAATGTGTCATTTCTTCTTGATTGGGACTAATTTTGGAGAACTAGGAGGTGTGGGGATAGAATCTACACAGTTGTCATCATATTACACCCTGTGAGGCCCAGAGGTACCTGTGGCAATTGCACCTGCAAAGAAACCTTGAGTTATAGGGAACTAAGGCGAGCTCTACTTGAAATAGTTATTGAGGACTCAGCAAGCAAATTACAAATTGAAGTTCCACTTGGATAACAGAAATTTAAGCCATTGATTCTAAACATGAATAATAGTAACATGAAAACATGAATAAAGCTGGAAAACATTTTTTTCTGTCTTGTAAATTTTATTTTTAATAATATTTAACATGCAATATTATGTTAGTTTCACAACATGGTGATTAGACATTTGTATACCTTATGAAGTACCGTAGGTAATCACCTCAATCTGTCTAGTACCCATCTGCCACAATTTATAGTTATTATAGTATTATTAACTATATGCTGTACTTTACAACCCTGTGACTGTTTTTATAACTGATGGTTTGTACTTAATCTCCTTCACCTTTTTCACACACACCCCAACACAGAAAACATTTTTCCATCTTCCTTAAAAGCAGAGATGTGGAGGATTTTTGTTCGTAATTATGTATTAAGATGATGGATTTATGAACCTTTCTTATACAAAGTATTAACTATATGACAACTTTCTATGTTACATAACCACCTCTCACCTCCCCCACAACCCAAAAAATATCCAGGGCATAATATCATACATATTTCCTCTTGTCCCCCAAATGCCCAATTAAATGTTGCTAAATATAATAGTTTTTATAGATTTTATATAATAGTTTCTCCTTCTACATGGTGTGTTTTTCTTTTTCCTATAAACACCTACTTATTGGTCATGGAGAGTAAGCAACAAACTAGCAGTTTTTCTTCACACCTGAAAAAAAAATTGATTGGTGTTACATTGTAAGAAATTTTAAAGTAGAATTTTTATGTTTAATTTCCAGGGTTCTCATATACTTGTGACGCTCTCTTTCTATGTTGACTAGTTAACATAGGCTCATGGATTGATATGAATAATACAAAAAAGACAGTCCATAAAGACAACTCATAAGTGGATAAGGTTATTTGTGTTAATTTTGATTATATATAAAGCAATAGATCAGAAAAGAACCACTGTGAGTGGTGAACACATATTGTAACACATAAACGAAGTACTCTAGAATTGTACACCTGAAACTATGTAATTTTTACCAACCAATGTCACTCCAATAAATTTAACAATAAAAATAAATTTAAGAAAAGGGCCCTCCTGTAGGATATTTGAATTAATTGTACCTTCTTACAAATAGAAAGTAGAAGTTCAAGCTGGAGTTGAATGAATGAAGTTTAATATATCAAATAATAATGATAATATAATAGCTAAAATGAATTCAGTGCAAAATCATTTTCTAAATTCTTCACATGTTTCACTCACTGTGTCCTAATGGCAATCCCATTATCTCCATTGAAATGATGGGAAAACTAACATAGTAACAACTTGCCCTAGGCCACATGACTTAGAAGTAACACATCCAAGTATTCCAAACCTCAGATTAACCACAGGCTAAGTATTTAAAAAATTATATTCCTATGCCATTCATGAATCATTTGTGATATAAGGAATTCCATTTAGGGGAGAGCAGAATTTGTTCAATTTTTGTAATTCACTCTTAATCTTTTCAGTAATGTATTTTTCATCAATTGTGGGGGAAGTCATGTACTAGGCATTTAGTGTGATGTCAGAGCTGAAAGTTGTGGCTATTTATCACTTGGGCACTGTAGAAACACCTTTCACAAGTGAGTGAAAGAAATCAAAATAATGACTGTAGTTGCTTTTATATCCAGTTGTCTTGATAATTAAGAACGTCTAACTGTAACCATTCTAATGTATTCTTGATTGTACAAAGATAGAAACTTCAAAAATTGTAGTGAGTATTTACAGAAGTACAGTGATACCTTGGAATCCAAATGCCCCGAAACTCAAACAACTTTGAATCCAAATGAAAAAATCAAGCAATTTTTGCCTCAGTTTTTGAATGCTGCTTTGGAATCTGAATGCCAACACAGTGTTCACGTGGGATGTATAGGCCAGGGGTTCCCAACCTTTTTATACCCTAAGGCGCATTCTAAAATATCGGTAGAGCGGCAGGCACCAGCTATTTCTAAGGATATTTATTATTGAACAAGAATAAAAAATAAAAAACAAAAATAATTTTAAAATAATAAATTTATTGTATAAATCATATACACACAAAGAAACATATATACAAAACGTAATACAAAGTAAATAAAAAACACACGTATAATAAAATCATTTAAAAAAAATAAAAGAAAACATAAAAAAAAACAATCTGTCAGTGTGATCTTTGGCATTGCATTTCATTGGCCAGTGCCTCGTAATTAGGAGAGTATGACGACAACCCTGTTAGCAAACAATTATTAAGATGCTCATCAGTAAGTCGAGATCTATATCGTGATTTTATTAAATTCATGTTTGAAAACAAAGATTTGCATAAATACGTT
>PVKE010031289.1:0-11583 GCA_004027555.1 Craseonycteris thonglongyai
TCCCGGCCCCGGCCCGTGCGGACCCATATGCTGAACTGGGGAGTTCCCCTAGTTCAGTTCTCTCTCTGTCTCTGTATCTCTCTCTCTCTCTCTCTCTGTCAAAAACAAACAAAAATAATAAATAAATAAAAATAAAACACACAATAAATAAAAAAATAATAATTTCTATAAAATGTAAGGTTATAGACTATAATGAGACTGAGTCCAGAGGTTTTTCCTAAAATAAACTTTATTACTTTAAGACTCTAAATAAAGATGAAAATACTATTACCACTCTCAATTTTTTCTACTGAAACATCATCACAAGACAAAATTCTGTATAATACACATTTTGGATCTTTACAACAATTTCAGCATTACAAGATCTACTATAAGAAGAGAATAATAGGATTGTCTATTGTGTCAGAATTTTATTGATGTGATATTTATGACTTATAAATGACTTAAAAGAAAACTTATAGTCTTGATCTTTTCTTTATTGAGAAGTCTTAAAGCTCCAAATCACAGATCTACCTTCAAAGCTATGAATTTACAGGCCTAGTTAAGCAAAGAAAGAAACAGTTGAATCTTACAAGTGTGGGCAGTTGGTTGGGGGTGGTTTGTTCTGTGTAGAGTCCCTCTTGACATTCAGGCCATGGGATCTGGGCATCATTTGTCTCTAAGATGAGTTTTGATTGATGAGTCATATCATTTAAAGTCTCAGAGTCTAAGCTTTTTTTTTTTTAAATCTGTAAAACCAGTACTAAAAATAGCTATTCCATAGGGCTGTTGAGATGATAAAATGAGGGAATAGATGTGAAAGGGCCTAGTTCATAATAGTCACTCAATAAATATTTGTTCATTCACCTTAATAATATATTACATTTTATAAATGCTTTAGAATTTTTGAAATGTTTTCACATACAATACAGTTATTGTCAAAATACCAAGCACCGATTAACATTTCCTCTAAGAGCTTTTGGATGGTTCTACTTGTATTTTAATTATTTTAGGATATGACCAACTTTTATGGAGTTGAGTAAGTTGGCTTCATTATACCCCTGCAACATTTCCTTTGCAGTTGCTGATTTCCATGGCTACATGATGATTACTTCCTGAGAAACAAAGGAACATATGTGTTTAGAAGTAAAAAGGAAGCATACAGATCACCTATTGAACCATCACCCTGTAAAACCTGGTATAAATGGAAACTTTTCTTTTTATCATGGTGTGTTTCAAGTGAAGGAATTCACATTAGTCATTGGCTTATTTTTTACTCTACAATAGGTGTCCTTGTAAGGGGACAGATTGTGTCAGGCCTTAGGAGTATAAACCAAATATACTCCAAAATGTTTTGTAAGATAGCTGTTTACAACATCAAAATTTCTGAGTGGTGACCAATCCAGACCAGTGATAGTAGATAATGGAAAATTTGAAGACAAAGTATGAGTAAAGGAAGAAATAACTTAAACCACTCTAAATTAATGCAAACAAGCTCTTCAGAACAATCCCTTTTTTACTACATTAATTAATTGATTAATTATTTTAACAAACATTTATTAAGGACTTATATGTATAAGGTCTACGACCTCTATGTATGAAGTCTATTTTTTTTATTGTTTTTGACAGAAACAGAGACAGAGAGAGACAGATAGAAGGGGAAGGGCCCAGAGCAGTCTCCACAGTTGTATGTCATCAGTTTTCAACATAGTTTCATTCCATACAGGTGGGAGGGGGCGGTGCAGGACAGGAACTAGGCTGGGAGACTCCCACATGGGAAGCACACCCCTGTGAGCTGGGGGCTGAGCAGAGGGCCTCCCACATGGGGAGCACACCCCAGTTCAGCATATGGGTCTGCACAGGTCAGGGGTGGCCCCGAGACCAGGACCAGAACTCAATCCTCAAATCCCAGGGCTGCAAAGTGAGCACTCAATCTGTTGAGCCATCCCGGCTTCCCCATATGAAGTCTTATTCTAAGTGCTCTGAGCACTATGAAAGTGAATCAGGCACAGAGATGGCACAGAGAATTCATATCTTGGTGTTGGAAAAAAATATATGTGTCCCTTGTCTAAACTGTGTTCTATGTGAAGTGCAATTTAGGACCTAGAGTGGCTTTCAGGAGGGAGTTGTCTGTGTTGAATAACAAAAAATATGTAGAAATGTGTTCGCCAGGTAGATAGATGGAATGGCATTCCAGATAAGAGGAATAGCATCTACAAAGGCCCAAAGGTGACCAGAATCAGAGCTAATGGATGAGAGATAGGCAGAGATTAATTTGGAGAGCAAGAACAGATTAGGCATATCTATATTAGGGACGTCATCATCATTAATAGGTGGGTATTTGGTGTATGGAAACTGGCTTAAAGTGGGAAGGGAGTGCATAGACTGAATGTTTGTGTCACCTCAAAATTCATATGTTGAAACCCAATGTGATGGTATTTGGAGGTGGGGCCTTTGGGAGGTGATTAGGTCCTGAGGGTGGAGCACGTATGAATGAAATAAGTGTCCTTACAAAAGAGATCTCAGAGCGCTCCCTCACCCCTTCTATCAGGTGAGGACGGAGGAAAAAGATAGCCATTCATTGACCAGGAAGCAGGCTCTCACCAGACACCAAATCTGCCGATGCCTTGATCTTACACTTCACAGCTACCAGAACTCTGAGAAATAAATATGTACTGTTTAAGCCACCTAGTCTATGGTAATTCTGTTAGAGCAGCCTGAATGGACTCAGACAGAGAAGAAAGTTAATGCGTTCAGTTTTGGACACATTGAATGTCAGGGACCAGTGGGATGGGATATTCTGGTGAAGATGTCATGTCGGTTGTTAGAAATGAGGTTTGGAGCTTAGGAGAAAAGTGCAATTGAAGATCTAGATTTGGGACCTGTCAACACAGAAGTAAAAGGTGAACTTACAAGAGTCTAGACAAAGAAGAAAAGATCATCAAGGACAGAGTCCTCAGAAACAACTACATTTAAAGGACACACTGATGAAAAGAAACCTGGGGAGGAGGCTGAGAAAGAGAAATCAGGGAGATATGACAAAACCACAAGAAAATGGCCGCCTTCCTCTTTCTCCACAGTGCAGTCTTTCTTTAATGATGGTTAAGGAATGTCAAATCCAGAAAAAAAACCAAGAAATAAAAAAGACACCCCCCCCCAAAAAAAAGGAGCATTAAATCAGACCCTTTTTCTTTTGTAGTTCTTTTCTAATGCTGATTCTTCTCTTCACATCCCAAAGTAAAATCCAACAGCCTGGAGCTGGAGAATAGAAGGCTCTAGGACCGAGGTACAAAAGGATGGTCAGTAAAGCTCCAATGAGCCAGGCAGGCACTATCACACAGTGGTGATGCGTTCTAGAGGTAGACTGATCTGCACTCAAAGCCTGACGTCCAGAGCTAGATTCTCCCAGCAGGTGTGTGTGCCGTCCTGGCTGTGGACTGCAGGTATCTCACTCCCAGACCACACCCCCCACCCCTCAGTCCTGCTGGAATAAAGGAGATATTCCTCCTCTGACCTACAGACTTTTTAAGGGCTTGGTGCATACTAATTTTTTAAATATATAGTTTTCTTTTTAAAAGATTAAAGAGTAAATTAACAAAACATAAATTTCAGTATATAGGAAATAACTTTATAATAAGTATATGAGCATTCTAATCTCATAACATTTTTATGGGTCGCTGACATTTTTCAAAACTCTAATCATTGAGCATCAGCGACACATCTACATGTGTCTATATAAAAATAAATAGAAGAACAGTACTACTCGCTGTAAAATTATAGAACAGCTGATATAAAAACAATATCCTCAGTAGTTCATAATATTGTTCTAAGGCTGCTATAATGCTTTTTATTTTCCCTACCACATCAATGAGCTAGGAACTTGTCTATTACACAGATAAGAAAACACCAGGCACAGAAAAGTGCCCAACTTCACATAGCTATTATAGTAAGTAGCAGAGGTCTAATAGGATTTGAATTTAAGCAGTCTATCTCTGGAGTCTGTGAATGCAACTGCTGCACTACACAAAAGACTACTTCGATTCTGGTACTTGACTACATAGCTGGGCTCACTGTGTTTGTCACCTAGTACAGAAGGAATGCTACATTGTGCACGGGAAGTGAGGCTTTCTCACCAGGGCTCAGTTGGGCCGGGTGCGGCAGTGGGTAGGTGGTGGAGATATATTTGTATTAAATCAGAACAACAAGCATGATGATGATTTATACTAACAGGAATCATAATCACACAGTGATCTTATTTCACAGTTCATCGCCCCAATCCTATAGGCAGGTGACTTCAGCCCCTTGTGACAAACACTCATAAAGCTAAGAAAGAGGCTCAGTGCTTGTGAACAGGGCCCAACGTGTGTACACTAGGGAGTCTCCAGGGAACACACTTACCCTGTCAGTCCCCTATGGTCTTACTGGAGAGTTTTCCAAGGGGCCTTTTTGTGGATGGCCTAATCTTTTAGTTGGTCTCCACTGATTGCCCCTTAGAGGGGTAAGTGAGAGAAATCTCAGAAGGAGTTGGGGAGAAGAGGCTCCAAGCCATCAAGTAGAAACATTGCTGCTGCCTTTTTGGGAATTAATACAAAATGATTATTTGGAATCACTCTCAGGAATGTATCCAACATATGCTATAGCACGTATGTTAAAAAAAACCCAGCAATTCAGAATAAAATACTTCCTAATATTATGTACAGTAATGACATTTTACAATTTACTTAAATATATTAAATATCAGTTACAGAAGAACCAAAAACACATAAAAATAAATCAGATTAAGCTTTATCTTTTGATTAGTGTTTTTTTTTTTTATCCAAACAGGAAAATACTCATTAACAAAAGTTTTGAGAACAATAAAGTAACTGGAGGTTATTAATATGAAAATATTGTCAATTGTTCCTCCTGTAGAAATCTCCCTGGACAGCTTACTTCCTGAAAAATGACTCAGCAAAAGCTCCCAAGAAGAGTTGTTCATGTTTAATACAATTGTGCACGCCAGAGCTTATTTCTTATCTAAAGTCCCCTTGTGATTAATGATTCACGTTTCTTTTTCAATTATGGGCTTTGAATGCAATCTATTTCTTAATGTAAACAAATGCTTCACTATTTAAAGCAAAACATTTCCTTTTGTTTAGTACTATTTCCTATTTTATGCCTGAAACCATGTTTTTAAGCGAATTGTTTGGTTTCAAAAGAGGGAAAAGGGAATGATTGTTTAGGAGAATGTGTGCAAAGGAGGGGTGTACTTGCTATGGGCAGCCTGCAGACAAGTGTAGATGCAGATGTGGCCCACGGTAACCTATCTTCTTATAGCATGGCCCAAAGAAGTTGGTGTCCTGCATTCTGACTATACAGATCCTGGTTTTCCTGTGGGAGAAAAGAGTATCTTTGGCTTCTTTGTAATAGGCCTTGTAGCATATCTTTAAAATCTCAGTTCTGCTGAAGAGATCTGAACTAGGTGAATGGAGGAAAAGTGACACACAACAGTTGCCAAAAATACTAGAAAAAAGAGAGCAAGATATAGTGATTTGTAATAATGTTTTACAATTGCTAATATAAAGGATAAAATTAAAACCTAGAAAAACATGAGCCAGTTTCTATGAAATACATGCCAAAAGTTGACCACTAGGTAGCACCAAAATCTAGCTCTATGACAATAGGGCTGAGACAGTTAATTTTATATTGACTAAGATGAAGATATTTAAGACTTATACTTGGAAAAGATTAACAAGTTTTCAATCAGAAGTAGGCTGGTCAGATGTACCATTTGAAATGGGATAGAAAACAATGGTACTGTCTCATTTCAAGCGGGACGTCTGGTCAGCCTAGTCTCAGTGGGCTGAATTCAAGGTGTTAGAAGGCTGACCAGATGTACCGTTTGAAATGGGACGGTACCGTTGTCTTCTGTCCTGTTTCAAATGGTATGGCTGGTCAACCTAGTCAGAAGACACTAACATAACAAACAGAAGAGGTATAAAAATCAAGTATTTACTTGGTGAAGCTATTTCTACTATAATAATTATGTTTATTGAAAACTCAGAGAAACAGACAATGTAGGTGGTAGGAAAGATTTTACCTTGCCTTCTCTTAATGAAACCCCAGATTTGCATGAAGATAAAGAAAAGGAATAATCACAGTTACTTAAAACAATTAGTACAGAATTTCCTTGTCAAATTGGAAAAATGTCAATTTAATTATGCAGTAAACACTGCTGATATTTGTTTTGGAGAGTCATTATTGTTCTTATCCTCCCTACTTAACTCTTCTATTCATTCAACAATCACTCAGCACATGCCCACTGTGCACCTAGTATCATGCTAGAAGCCCTGAGTCTGAAGAAGTATAAGACAGTTTCCTCGCCTTTGTGTAACTCATAGTCCACAAAGGTATTATAGATAAACATTTCACAAAAACAATAATACCCAAAAATAGAGCTTTGATAAAGACATATTCAAAAGGGTTATGGGAGATAGCAGCAAATCACGCTCTGCAACAAGGTGGCTTTTGAACAAGGCCTTGAAAGATGAGTAATCATAACAGCTAACACTGATGGTCCTCATGTGCCAAACACTCTCCAGAGATCTTGACCTAATAAATGCTGAAAAGTCATGTATTCTTCACAATAACTGTATGAGGGAGCTGATGTTATTATTATCCCTACACAATACAGACACAATAACAAGTTTGGGAGGGCATTCTAGATAGAGGAAGCAGCATGCAAAAGGGTCTAGATGCGCACAGATCCGTGACTCGTTCGGGGAATAGTAGCTCAGATAACAGTAACAATATTATAATATTCACAGAAACACGATGTTTTCAATAATTTTATAAACAGAAAAATGCGATGCTTTATTTCAGAAATTTAGTACAGATTTTTAAAAACCATTTTCTTGGTGACTTAAAAATGTTATTGTTCAAAGAACAGTAGGAACGTAGTTTATTGAGAAAGCATGGATCCCTTGAAAGACCAAAATGCTTTTTGTAATGGAATAGTACACCCCAAAATGTGAAAAGCATAGAAAAAAAATATAGACTGGTCCTGTGGAACCACTATAGACTGGTCCTGTGGAACCACAATTTTGGATACCATAGCCATTTCTTAAAAACATATTGCTGTGAATCTCCTAAAAATAATAATGCTATAGTTTTAAATTTTAACTGAATACCTTGAAAGCTATTATTTCTAATATTGAAAAACTAATACTAATATAACTAAAACAACTTTTAACTATATCTTAGTCTTTGTAAGTTAAACTCTGTGATATCATGATTGAATATTTATTGGTTGCCCATTGCTTACAAAGCACTGTACTACTGTGTCGAGATTACTTATTGAACGAATGTTTATTGAGCACCTAATCGATGCCAGCCAATGTGCTAGTAGCTGTGGGTATAGTAACAGTAGGAGCAAAACAACCAAAGGGCCCAATCTCTGCTTACCTCTGCATCTTCACACTTGTCTCCAGCAAGCCACGCTATTCACTACCCCAGCAACACTCTCACTTCCCTGACCATGTCCTCTTTCTTCATTAGGAGTCCCTGTTCCCACCAACTGCTTTGCATATGAATTGGCTATGACTGCCCTCACCACCCTAGAATTGTCAAAAAGTACCCATTCTTCAAATCTCAGTCCCAATGCTCTTCCTATGCAGATATTCTGTTTTGTTCTGAGCCTTACTGGTATTTTTTTAAACCACCTTAACCAGGTTTAAGTGTGCAGTTCAGTAGTGTTAAGTATACTCATGTTGTTGTGAAACAACTCCTTGCCAAACTAAAACTGTGTAGCCATTAAACAACTCCCTACCCTCTCTTCCGCATCCCCTGGTACCCATCACTCTTTTACACTTTGTTTCTATGAATTTGACTAAATTTAGACACTTAATATTAGTGGAATTATACAGTATTTATCTTTTTTGTAACTGGCTTGTTTTACTTAGTCTAATACCCTCAAGATTTATCCATGTTGAAATATGTGACAGGTTATCCTTCTTTTCAAAGGCTGAATAATATTCCACTGCATATTTGTACCACATTTTGTTTATCTAGTCATCTTTCAATGGGCAGTTGGGTGGCCCTCCTGGCATTTTTAGTCCTTCTTCTTTTCTAGTAGCCATCTTTTACCTTTATATATTAAATTACTCAGGTATTTATTTTTTGGCTTTCTCTTTTGTCCATCCATCCATCTGTCTATTCATCCATCCATCCAGCCAGCCAGCCAGCCATCCATCCATCCAAATAATATTTATTGTGTGTACCCAATTTGCCAGGCATAGTTCTAGGCACTGGAGATACATCATGAACAAAACAGAAAAAATTTCCTGTTCTCATTAATCTTACATCCTAAGAGAAGAGACAGATAATAAACAAGGTAAATAAGTGAAGTGAACAGTATGTTTTGAAAGTGATAAGTACCAAGGGGTAAAAGTAAAGCAGAGGAAACGGGGTGGGGATAGGGAGTGCTGGCTCAAGTTTAAAATGTTGGATTTGTTTCCAGGGAAGGCATATATCACTGAGGTGCTGTCTTTTGATTAAGGCTCTGAAGGAAATGAAGGTGTGAGCCAAGTGGGTATTGGAACAAAAGCATTTCAGAAAGAGATTGGGCAAAAGGTAGAGCATGCCTTGCATACTTCTGAAAAAATTGTTTTATGACTGTTAGCACTTTCAGCTATGACCCGCTAGACTCCCGAATCCTAGCAAGGAAGCACATCAAATTCCTAGATATTTGATCTGCTTTGTTGCTATGGCATATGGCATTGATTTGGTATTTCTTTTCCTAATTGTTCGCAATGTGTAGATTTACATTCATTTTTTTCCCTAGAGACCTTGTTAAGTTCCCTCATTAATTTTGTTTGTTTGTCCATCTATATTTTCTATGTAAATAATCATGTATTCTGCAAATATAAATTTTTCTTCTTTCTTACCAACACGTATATATATATATATTTTTAATCTTGTCTTATTGTATTGGTTAGAACTTCCAGGTCAACTATGAATAGAGCTAATGATTGCTGTTTTCCTGAGCTGAGGAGGCTCATGTTTGACATTTTGTCAACAAGTAAGATATTAGTGTAAATAATTTTTTAAATAGTTGCCCTTTATTATGTTAGGACATTCTCTTCTATTCCTAGGTTACCGAATTTTTTTTTTTTTAATGGACACATCAAAACATATAGAGGTGTGAGAACTACCTATAAAGGTGAGAGAATTATTCCCACAGGAAAGTGTGAGGTAGTGGTGGGAGGTTGAAACTCAGATACCACCAAGGCTCTGAACACAACTGAACACCAAATGATAGTTGTCAGGCTGGGCCACCTCCTTTTGGTGCCTTGTCCTACCTTCTAGTTACCCCGGCCTTGCCCCCCGACTCTATGTGTCCTGGAGACTGCAAATTGCCCAGCAGGTACTTGTACCAGTGGAACACCTGCACATAATACTTCCCACTGGTGGTTTCAGTACAGAGCAAGGAGGCTGAGATTCTAGTCTTGGTGAGGGAGGAATGCAAAAGACTGACAGAGTTTTATTTGAATAATAAACTTACTTAAAACAAAAACCAAAAAGTCAGTTTCTAATTTTAGAGGTACTAAGTTTCCTAATAGACCAATAAGACACATAAAAAGGAAAGAAAAAAAAAAAAGTCCCACAAAGTAGCCCCAAGAGCAGGGCCATATCAACACCACACATAGTCGTAACCTTGGCACTTCCCAATATTTTGGGCTGGATAATCTGTCATGGAGACTGTGCTATGCATTGTCGGCCATTTAGCTGGATCTCTGGCCTCTACTCCCTGAATGTCAGTAGCACTTACCTCTAGTAGTGACAAAAATGCTCCAGGCATTGCCTTGGTTCTGGGAAAGGACAAGAACAACTGGCTGGGAGCCACTTAAGCATCTCTTTTAAGTGGTCAGGCTTGATCCTAGGACCAGTCAGTTTGAGCTACAGCTGGGAGGAGAGAGGTTAAGGGTCAAGAATAGGAACATTCCAGTCACACACACCATTCACTTTTATGGGCATCTTGGAATATGGTTGTTTATAAAAGTTTTCCATTTCCTCCTTTTCTTTTCTGTATTTGGTGAATTTGTTGTCAGCACTATGGCATAGGGCAATTTTTTTTTTTTTTTTTTTTTGATGTTACTTTCAGGAGGAGAGTGTCTCCTGTTCATTCAATCTGTGTGGACTTCTGGCAGGAAATGGCACTCAAGGAAAGTTTTGAATAAAAGGAAGATACTGGGTAGCCAGTGGAAACAGGAAGTTGTTGCCTGTGTCTTACACAATTTAGAAGAAAGTAAGAAACAGAGAGAAAATTCACTTAGCAGAAGTGAGAGGCACAGAAGAGAGGTGTAGGAGGAAAGGAAGGGTGGGGAGAGCTGAGGAGTGGAGGAGGCAACCAGGCCAGCAGCTTGGAAGACTTTGGATCTCCTGGTGGAGCTGGCTGTACTGGAGAGAATGATGAGGCTGTGTAGTAGGAACAGGGTCATGCAGTAACAACATCAAAGCTATTGTGGCTTTTTTATTATACTACTTTGTAGTAGTGTTACATTATTCTAAAAATACTTTATTTAAATTAATAAAATTTCTCACTACATCTATTAAAAGTATATGCCCACAATATATAACCCATTTGAATAAACAGAGAGAGAAAGAGAAAGTGTGGCAAAATGTTAACTGTGGGTGAATCAGATGAAGGGTGTATATGGTTGTTCATTGTATTCATCTTGTATGTCTTCTGTTAAGTTTGAAAACTTAAAAAAAGAAAAATTTGGGAAATGTGGGGAGAAGAATCATTTTTTTTTTAAACTATAGTATTTAAGGCTGGGTGGGTTATCACTGTTTTATGTTCATGGCTATGTGGCATTACCTGTGAATTACTGCTAATGTTGAAGAAATAATGCTAATGTTCTCTATGATGTGGTATAGTGATGATCAAAATTGTCTTATGAACAGAGTGATTTGTCATCTTGTGTTTTTATGTATTGTCAGATTCTGACAAATTCAGTCAATCTGGAATTATCAGATTTTTGCCAAATTTGGATCAACATTTTTTCACAAGTCAGAGGTAGCTCTTAGCTTCCAGCTTTTGCTGTCATTCACTCATTCATTCAATAAGCATTCTCTCTCTCTCTCTTTTTTAAGATTTATTGTTTTTGCAGAGACAGAGAGAAACAGAGACAGAGAGAGACAGAGAGAAGGGGGAGGGCCCAGAGCAGTCTCCATAGTTGTATGTCATCAGTTTTCAACATAGTTTTGTTCCACACAGGTGGGCAGGGGCTGCACAGGGTGGGAACTGGGCCGGGGACCTCCTGCATGGGAGGCATGCCCCATTGAGCCAGGGTCTGAATCGGGGGTGGTGGTGGAGGTGGTGAGAGCTGAACTGGGAGCCTCTCACATGGGAAGCACATCCCAGTTCAGCATATGGGTCCCCATGCGCCAGGGCTGGGATTCGATCCTGGGTCCCCAGGGCTGCAAAGTGAGTGCTTAATCCGCTGAGCCATCCCAGCTTCCCCAACAATAAGCATTCATGAGAATTTACTGTATATAAGGGAATGTGTTAAGTGTTACGGGGAATACATTTGTGAATCTTACTTTTAAAAATTCCGATAATTT
>PVKE010031290.1:0-19119 GCA_004027555.1 Craseonycteris thonglongyai
AAAAAAAAAAAATATATATATAAGAAATGATAAGTGTTGGTGAGTATATAGACAAAAGGAACATTTTTACACTGTTGGTAGAGATATAAATTGGAAAAACATATGTAGGTTCCCCAAAACATTAAAAAATCTAACTACCATATCATCCAGCAGTTCCACTTCTGGTTATTTATCTGAAGGAAATAAAAACACTAATTGAAAAAGATATATGCACCCACATGATTATTATTTATAATAGCCAAGAATTGGAAGCAACGTAAGTATCAATGGATGGATGAGGGAAGCCGGGATGGCTTGGCCAGTTAAGTACTCACTTTGTAGCCCTGGGGACCGAGGATTGAATCTGGCCCTGGCCTGTGTGGACCCACATGCTAAACTGGGGTGTGCTTCCCATGCGGGATGGCCCCCAGTTCAGTTCTCACCCTCTGGTTCAGGCCCTGGCTTGAGGGGACATGCCTCCCATGCAGGAGGCTCCCAGCCCAGTTCCTGCCATGTGTGGCCCCCACCCACCAGTGTGGAATGAAACCATGTTGAAAACTGATGATGTACAACTATAGAGATCTCCTCCTGCTCTCTGTCTCTCTCCGTTTCTGTCAAAAAACAATAAATCTTTTTTAAAAATGGGTGGATGGATAAGACAATGTGATATATAAACACAATGGCATATGATTTAGCCATCAAAAAGAAGGAAATCTTACCATTTGCAACCACATTGATGGACCTTAGCCTCTTGAGGGCATTATGCTAAGTGAAATAAGTCAGACAGAAAAATACAAATTTTACTTATATGTAAATCTTCAAACAAACAAATGAACAAACAAAAGCAAGTTCGTAGATACAGAGAACAGATGGATGGTTTCCAGACGTGGGGAATTGGGAGGTGGTGAATGAAATGGGTGAATGTGGGCAAAAGGTACAAACTTTCATTTTAAAATTAAGTCATGGGGATAGAAAGTACCACATAGTGACTAAGTTAATAAATACAGTGTTACATATTTCAAAATTACTAAGAGATTAAATCTGAAATTATAAGAAAAACTAAGTATGCTGAATACTAACTAGACTTATTGTGGGGATCATTTTGCAATAGATACAAAAGTCAAATCATTTCATGTGAAACTTCTAAAAAAAACCACCACCATCACTAATAGCCATAACGGTCTTATGAGTAAGGTTTTAAAACTCAGAAGGAAAAAAAGAATCAGATTAAATTAGACTCAATTATTGAAGAGCAAAAAGAGATACTGAATTATACTCAAGTGTGTATACAGGGTATTTTAAAAATATGGACCTGATTTGAAATCGCTTGCTTTGAAACTGGGTCCTTCACTTTGAAGCACACTGTATTTCTTTAAATCTTACCACAATTATTTGATGTCACACTATAAGTGCAGAACTATGCAGTATTTAAAGTGTTACCTGAAGAAATATATTTTGGCTAGAGAAAGTATAAAATGAATAGAAAAATAAACTAAATCTCTGTTACCCACCCCTATAGGAAGCCAGGGTGTTCAATTAAGGCCAGAACAGGGTCTAAGTGCCTCCTAGTGGTACATTACTTAAATTACAAGAGTAGTTCCTCAGAGTCATTAATATAGTGTCTAGAATTCACCTTGCAAACTCCATACTATTAAATGTGGGGAACTACTATATTTTTCTATATCTGGCAATGGATGAAATGTACCTTAAGGTGTTTTGAAGTTATCTAGTACATTCATTTACAGCTAGGTGGTATGTATTAATCATTTTTAAAAAGTTTGGTTTTTTTTTTAAATTTTTGTATCTTAACAACATTATGACATCTTAAAAGTCTTGCTGGCAGAGGAGAGGCTGACCCTCCCAAAGCTAACCAAATCTTGGAGATAGCAAAGGGCTCACTGGGAACATGACTTTCTTATGCAAACCAACCAATTCTGAGTCTAAGCTCCAAACCGGCACCTTTGTCTAACTCAGACACCAAACTAATAGTTCCCCTGGCATAAATAAACCCAGGTTCTGGTACCAGGCATCTCGAGACCACTTTCGTAGCCCAAACCCTGCCACATCTATTCAGACTAGCCAATTTTAAACTGTTTTCTCTGCCTTGCCTTCAAACCCACCTCCCCGAAGTAAAGGCATAAAGGCTCTGGCATTCCCCTCGTTCTTGCTTTTTCCTTCTGATCAAAGCCTGATGCTTCCCTCGTGGTCCTATGTGGCACAGAATTCTCCCTTCTCTAGAAAAACATAAGGGATAAATTCTTCATTGGCAAAAAAGAAGAAGAGAAATATTAAGACTTCACTGAGATACCATTACTCATGTATCACAGAGGTAAAAATTTTTAAAGTTTAACAATACAATATTGGGCAACTGGTGGGAAAAGACACTTCATAAACTGCTCTGGGGCACTGTTGCAGTATTTTAAAAAGGTACATACATACTTCCCCATTGTCCCCAAAATCTCACTTAAAAAATATACCATAATGCATTTTTTATTTACAGCGATGCATAGCTAAACAAATACAAAAGAAAATGTGTACCATGTTATTCATTGTATCATTATGTGTAGGAGCAAATTGTTGAAAACAACCCGAACTACCATCCACAGGAGAGAGATTTACAGTAGAATATATGTATGAAGGAAAAAAAAAAAGAATAAGGAAGAATTCTATGAACCGATATGTAGTGACTCCATAAATATATTTAGGGTTTGAAGCACAATTAGAAGAATGTGAATGAGAATAAATGTCCCTAAGTTTTTTAAAAAATATTTCTTTTGAGAGTTGAAGCACATTAAAGTTTTATATATTCAAAAATAAAATAAAACTAAAATGGTTAAGCCTCAGATAATACAAAAGAAAAGAGGACCCTAACAGTTTATTAAATTGACACTATGAAGTTATATATTATGTAGCTCAGAGCACAATTCTTTGACTACATTATTATAGTGATATATCTAAAACTAGAAAGGCTCACATGTTACTTAGCAAGTTATCTGAATACTAAAATATACCGGTATTCAATTTCAGAATCCGAATCTTCGGAATAACCTTTTGACTCAGAGGTATAGTAACTACCTTTGTTTTATACATGATATCGTTGACTTGGTGGCTGTCCACTTTTGCTACAATGAATGACAACCCGGTAACTATTTTTGACAACATTATTCTTTAAATTGTGCAGCACATCAAGAACTGAAACACTGATGGGTTAAATAGGTCTCTTACACATCTCGTCAAAAACGAATTTTAACCAGCTTTATTGCTCCTCATATTCTGAATTCTGGAAAAAGTTTTGCCTTAGTATGAAGAAAATGTATCCCCCTCCTTTTTTGGTGGGGGGAGAAGTTTTGTTATGCTAACCAATGCTCTTCAGAAGTCAGAACTTTCATACACTGTGCACATAACTTAATTGAAATTGCAATGATGTGAACAGCTATGACCAAATTTGTATATAATTAACAACTATGTTATTTTTATTGTTTCCCAGTAAACAGGATTTGTTAAAGCAAGCAAGAAACCAAACAAATGTTGAGAAAATTTTGCTTATGTAAGAGAGATTAAACTGTGAAAACCATGTCATTTTTAATGAACTATAATGACTCCGTTTCTAACACTTGTTTTTTTTTTTGTTTGTTTTGTTTTTGTTTTTTGACAGAGAGACAGAGAGAGACAGAGAGAAGGGGGAGGGCCCAGAGCAGTCTCCATAGTTGACAGCATTAGTTTTCCATATTGTTTCACTCCACAGGTTGGGGCTGGGCTGCGCAGGGCAGGAACTGGGCCGGGAGCCTCCTGCATAGGCCCCGGCAAGAACTGAACTGCAGGCACACCCCAGTTCAGCATGTGGGTCCTCATGGGCCGGAGCTGGGATTCGATCCTCAGTCTCTGGGGCTGCAAAGCGAGTGCTTAACCTGCTGAGCCATCCCAGCTTCCCCTCTAACACTTGTTTTAATTAATGCTCTGAAACACTTCAGAAGTTCTAAAATATAAAAAGCATTTATTCACTGAATGTTATTCATCCAAAGTTTAAAGAATCCTTGCTATGTTCATTTTCAATAATCATTATTGCATATACCCCTTAAAATTTTCAATATCTTCCAGTTCTATTAGACCACTAAGATTTTCCACTAATTCTTTACCCAATTGTGATTATTTTTAATATTTCCATAGAAGCACTGGTTTCATCAATATTTGATTTTACTTAGATCGCTATATGTACATACTATTCTAACAGTGATTGAAATAAAATTTAAGCAAAAGTTTTCAAAAGGGGCACATTGACAAATTTATTTTTCTTAATTCATAGACACACACATCCATTAAAATTTATGAACAAATTAACCTAACAAATTTGACCACAATACTTTAAAAAGTCTATAGTAAAATGTTGTCTTTATTAACATAAATAAAATTATTTGTTAGGGTGAAATTACATGAAAGTATTTTATTTAGTCACAGTTAATCATAAACTCTACTAATGAAAATATAAGCAAGATAGTACTATAAACTCATGCATAGTAGCAGCTCTGTTGTACTAGTACAACTTATACAAACAAGATAGACTTATGCCTCTGGTCAGCTATGAGTCATATTTTACAAATATATAAGAAGACATAAAGAAAACAGTTATGCTGATACCGAAAATTGCTGGAAAAGTGAATCCAGCCTTGTATACTGACTAATTCACAGTCAAATTTTATGTTTGTTAAATGAGTAAGTAATTAGTGCTTTAGAGCAGGGATGTGCAAAATACAGCACTTGGACCTAACCTGGTTCACCACTTGTTTCTGTAAATCAACTTTTATTGGAACTCAGCAACATTCATTTTTGTATAAACAGACTATGTCTGAAAACAACAGAATTGAGTCACTATGGTAAGAGACCATGTGGCCTGCAAAGCTGAAAATATTGACTCTCTGACCTTTTAAAGACAAAATTTGCCAGCCTCAGCTCAATTTGGGCAGCTGCCTGCAAATGCACGAAATACTTTAGGCAAGAGCAGCAGAACTGTGCAATCAACTTACAGAATAATGAGAAATAATAAATACAGTATTTTTAAAACATTAAGTGTTGGTGTGATTTCTTATGCAATAGTAGATAACTGAAACATTGAACAGGAAAAAAAATCAAGGTAAGGGATAGAATGTCCCATAGATTTCTGTCATGTAGGTACTAGTGATAGAGATATAGTTATAGCTGGAGGTATAGTAATAATGAGGTTTTATTTGCAATGAAAAATTTACCTAAAGATACATGTGGCATAGTAATAGTGATTGGAGTTACTTTTTCTTGAATACTCTTTGTAGTTATTTCTGCATATTTTCCTTTAATGTGTAGCAAACATCATTGAAAATGTTTCCTGTATTTCTGAGAACTTTTCTGCTATTACCATTTTTTAAAATTTCTGCCAATTAAATGTGTCTAGGATTTATTTTAAAATAATTAAGGGATAAGATTGGCCATGAGCTGATAATTTTTGAAATAGGTGGTAGTGCATAAAGGTTTATGTTCTTTAATTACAATGCTCAATGTTTTTAGATTTTATTTCATAGGCTATAACATTTAATATTTGCTAAAGAACATTAAAGTAATTTATTTAGATCAAATGTCATCAAGTTTGAACATAATAATGACATTTCAATGACAGTTCAGGGTGAAATCATGAAACCCAAGAACAATGTTTCAGAGAAGTCATTTTCTAAGTCATTGTTTCTTAAATGTATCCTAGGAGAAGGAAAAGGACCATAATGATATCCATAAAATGACTGAGCTAATTTTAGTAAATTGACATAATGTCCTAAACACCTCTAACCATCCATTCAAAACCATTGCTTCTCCTATGAGAAATAGTATTTCAAAACATTATTGATATTTATATTTTTGTGGAAGCATCTTTTATTTGCAAGTAACCTAGAATTAGTTTGCCTGTATAGTTTGTATAATCTTAAGAGAATACTCTGCCTGTCTTATCCTTTATAAATGTAACAAAGAAGTGAAACTCACTGTTTAGTGGTAACTTCACTGAGTGTACGTGTTGTATATTTGCTCACCTTGTAGAGTGAATGGGCTTATATAAATAGAGTCTTTTGTACATTTGTGCAGTCTTGAAGGTATCAGAAAGTAAACTGGAGTTCTGGGGGAAGACCATTCTATGCTTAGGAACAGCCAATGCAAAGGGTGTGGGGCAGGAAGCCAATAGCAAATAGGACAGAGTTGACAATTGTAGAAATCTTGTGGTCATTATTCTAAAGAACACATTATTTTTCAGACTAGACAAAGTTGATTTATAAGGCATAGTTTTTGTCAATGTTAAAAATTTTCAATTATCTCTAGCCATTTTGACTCTGAAGGCTGTGTTTTTTACCATCCCTGGTAGAGTAGGTGCAAGACAAGGTCTCACAAACAGTGTATTTATTTCCTTTCCCTTCGATGTTTGGCCTCTTTAAGTTTGTCTGTAATTTACTGTACACATTCAAAATGCACGCAGCTTACATCTCTCCTGGCTACTATGTGCATTGAGAGAGAAAATAGCGCAACAGAGCTTCCTAAGTTTGGAGAAAAAAGTACTTTTCTTCTCTAGACAACAGAAGGCCCAACACCTCACATTATTCACTGCAAATGCACACACACACACACACATACACACACACATACACACACACAGACTTGATTTTGAAGACTGGTCATTAATTATTAATCTCTATATGCATCATGCCCTTTATTTTTATTTGGAATTTCTATATGCATTATGTCAAGAAAAAAACTAGACGGGGAAGCCAGGATGGCTCAGCAGGTTAAGGGCTCACTGAGGGGACTGAGGATTGAATCCCAGCCCCGGCCCTTTGGACCCATATGGATGTGCTTCCCATGCAAGAGGCCCCCAGTTTGGTTCTTGCCCGCCAGTTCAGGCCCTGGCTCGAGGGGGCATGCCTCACATGTGGGAGGCCCCCAGCCCAGTCCCCATCCTGT
Organism: Craseonycteris thonglongyai; assembly: GCA_004027555.1. NCBI lineage: Eukaryota > Metazoa > Chordata > Mammalia > Chiroptera > Craseonycteridae > Craseonycteris > Craseonycteris thonglongyai. The sequence continues at coordinate 6,946 of PVKE010031290.1, forward strand.
GCGGCCCCTGCCCACCTATGTGGAATAAAACTATGTCGAAAACTGATGTTCAACTATGGAGACTGCTCTGGGCCCTCCCCCTTTTCTCTGTCTCTGTCTGTCTCTGTCTCTGTCAAAAACAATAAAATAAATCTTAAAGAAAAAACTAGACGAAGCAATAAGTAGCCAGTACTGAGTAAACTAGTAATGGTTCAAGATAATCTTTCCCCTTTAAACTTTTTAACCCTGGTGCAACATAACATTAACCCTTTTAGTCCGACTGGCTGGTATATCAGCTTTTGCATCTTGGGCAAAAAGTGTGGTGGGCCAATACATTAGCTCATACGTAGACCATTAAATTACCCTTTGCATTTCTTGCTAGTACAGCTGGCAGAAGGTAGCACTAGGAGGGTTGATTTCTGCCAACATATCTGCACTGGCAGCAAAATTTAAATGTATCATGTACAGTGTCTGTCCTGTTTTCCAAGTCATTGTCTGTAGTGTGGTCTCTTCATTTTGAGAATACATTTTTTTTCCCAGGGGAGAATATATTTAGAAATGCCTAGTGCACTGTCATATTTTGTAAGATATTTCTTTTGTTCATGTTTAAAATGATTACTTGCATGTTTGAAACTTATCCAAAAATTTGTAAGTATAAAGTTCACTCCTTTTCTATAAAATAAGTCACTTACCAAACTGTTATATTTTATTTCTAAGACATTACTCAATTTGGGCACTAAGAAATTTTTGTCCTGAAGAAAATTCCTCTAATACATATTCCTTTATTTAATTTTAGATCATAAAATTATTTTGAATTTAGTTTGCTCCATTTTCCCAGCTACTATTTGATTCTCAATTTTAAAAACATGCAGGGTTGGGGGTAGGTACTATGATATATACAAGTAAATATAAGGTAGAGACCTGGAAGAACAGATATAGGCCCCAAAGATAATTCATATAGATGAAATTTCAAATGATAGTGTGACACATAATATAAAAGGTAATTTGCACTTAATGCAAATACATGTGTGTTTAGGAAGAGTTTTAGCATGACTCCATAAATCTTTGTACATTAATGTACATGTACTGCGTAATCCCTAGGACTGGAGCTATAATAGATTTTACTCCCATGATGAGTTTTTGTTACCTAGAACAGCTAATTTTAGCAAAGGAGATTATTCTGACCTAATCAGGCTAACCTTTTAATAGCAGAGAGTTTACTTAGACTGGTTGTAGAAGAACTCAGAGTGATAACCTAGAAAAAAGTAAACATCAGTGTTGTGAACTTCCTAGGCAGCCTGTGACAAGGAATGTGGGCAACCTCAAGGAGTTGTCAATGACCCCTTGGCTGACAACCAGCGAGGAAAAGGGGACCTCTGTCTTTTCAAACACAAAGAATTGGATACTGTCACAACCATGTGAGCTTGGAAAAGGATCTTGGACTTCAGGTGACATGTCATGTGGCTGTTACCTCGAGTTTACCTTGTCAGGCCCTGGGCAAAGAATCCTGGCATTCTATGCCCAGAGTTCTGACCTAGAGAACTGCGAGATAAAAAATAGATGATCTCAAAACATGTAACTATTTTTATTATTATTTACTTTTTGCAAGTAAGTCATACCAGATGCAACAATAGAAACTTAATGCCCATATTGAACAACAGGAAAGTAGATGGAAACAAGTTTGAAAGTCTTCCTTTACCAACACTTCAATTCCTAGTTCCCTCTATTAAGCTAAGTGCTATTAATAAACTGAAGTCCATCTGTTTTGTGAATTTTTATATGAGTACACATCTATGTACATATATATATATATATTCCAAATTGGGATCCCACTAGAAGTTATTCTTATTTCACTTTTCACTTAAATATCAGAAATCTTTCTACTTCAGTACATAGAGATCTACCTCATTCATTTTAATGGCAACATAGTATGCCACAAAAAGGGAACATTCCATAATTTATTTAAACAAACTTCTTTACATTCCCATCTTCCCCCTACCCCAGTTGATCAACTTCCATAATGTATATGCTTTTAACACACACACACACACACACACACACACACACATATATATATACACATACACATATGAATGTATATATATTAAATGAATTAAAGAAATACAATAGCTTGTCTCATATATCCTAAGTATTTGTTTGTATCTTTAATGTAGCATATTAAGTGATTTACAGCCTATATTCTTTTTTGCAGGAGAAATTTTGTTCATTTATCAAAGACCAGAAGACAAATGTTATTTCTGATTCTGAACTGATAGTCATAGTTTCTCTGTCATCTGGGATGCTATAAAAATCCACCCTTAAAAAAAATTCAATCCTTTATTCTATAAGTATGAGAGGGATCTTGAGTTAATATAGTTCTCATGGAAATAAATCTAAGTATAGAAAAAAATAGGCTAATGAACAGGAAAATTAGAAAAAGGATTCATTAATTTCACACAGAGTTCCTTCCTTCTGTAGCTTTCATCTTTTCAGGAGCTGACCAGGCATATAAGTGCATGTTGTAAAAGAAATGACCAATATACATCACAAATATAGAAATATAAGCTAGATGTACATATTTATCTTGAAAATTGATTAAAATTGTTTAATGCTGCTTGGGAACTTTGTTGTTTATTTAAGAAAAAATCTGACTTATAAGCTACTGCAGTTCATCAGCAGGTGTTTGCTTCAGGTAGGCATAGCTCTTTCTGAAATGTCTTTTAGGCATCAATATTAGATAAACAGACTTCATAGGAATCTGGTTACTGGGGAGAATTTATGAAAATTTTTGCTACCCTGTTGTTTTGGTAAGACTTATGTTTCTTCTCTTCGCTGAAAATAAACTGGAAGTATTCTGCTTAATGTGGTTCATTTTCAGAAGTTCCGAAGCATAAATGCAGTATTGCTTATTCTGTCACACTGACATCACAGATGCCACTAAATTATTCTAACCTTCATGTTTAACTTTTGTCTGAAAGTTTTAAAAAGTCATAGGCCTTTCTAAAACTATCTTATTTATAAAATGTTACATGGTGGATCCCACTATATATGGTACTTACTTATTTAATATAAATTTATTGGGCATCTTTTATAATATATTACAGAGGTTGTTCAAAGCCTGGGAATAACATGGTGAACAGGGAGATAAAATCCCTATCATCAAGAAACAGTCACACTAGTTGACAATCAGCCAACAGGCAAAAAGACAAATAAATAAATACAAGGTGAGGCAGTGGCAAGTGTACAAAAACAAAATAGAGAAAGGCACCAAGATAGGAAGTCATGACAAGGAGGCAAGAAAAATAATTTTTTAGAAAAAGAGGTCAGAAGGTGTCAATATGGAAGGGACATTGGACATTGAGCAGAGGCTTACATAAATTAAGAGGTGTAACTATTGGGAGAATGTTCTGGAGACAGCAAACAGTAAGACAGATGTCCCCTGAAGTGGCCAGTGTGCTAACCAGAGGGACCAAGACAGAGTACAATAGACAAGGTAAGAGATATCATCAGGAAGAATATCAGATGCAGTCTGGATATGTGGCATGGTATTTGGTTTCTTTTCCCCCCAGGGATATTTTGGATGATTTTGAGCAGAAAAGATGACAGGTTTTTGGTTTTTTTTTTTAGCATTTTTAAAAGATCCATTTGTCTGCAATGTGGAATAAACCTTAGGAGAGCAGTAGAAGAAGGAAACACGTAGGCTCTGTGATATTCCGGCTAATTTGCTGGTGGCTTCTGCTGCAATGGCAGCAACACTGATTGTCTCATGGAGGATTTGTGTTGAAAAGAGCACAAGGTACGCTGATATATTGGATGTGGATTGCAAGAAATAGAGAACTGATGGAGGATAAGTGTTTTTTGTTTGTTTGCCTGAGCAATTGGTAGAATTGTTCGTTTGAATGGGAAAGATTGGGAAGAGCAGGTTCAGGGCTTGGGAGAGAACAAGAGGTTTGTTTTAGACGTGCTTAGTTTGAGATGCTTACCAGGTAAACAAATGAAGATGTCAAATAAGTGGATACGAGCGTAGTGGTCATGGGAGAAATCATAGTTGTATCACAGATGTATAAATATTTAATGTAGGTATGTTTAACAATGCTAGATGACTGAAATCGTTTTGAGAGAATGTATAGAACAGAGGAGTGATTAAACAATAAAGTTTAAACATAAAATACATACAGTATACCTATAATTATGCAGCAAGTATATGCAAAAAGAACAAAGCAAAAAAATATTGATATCAGACATTTGGACTGTGCAGAGATTTGGATTATTTTCCAGTTTGTATGATGTAATCGAGTTTATACTTTTCACTATACAAGTTTGTTAAAGTATTGCTGCCTCAGCATGCATTTTGTGTGGCCAAGGGGCCTGTGTCTGGAACTAACACTAGCCCCACCTGGGAACACAGAACAAGTAACAGTCTTCAGAGTGACAGTAAATATAAACTCCTGAAATGACTCCCCTAATGGCCATTGTGAGAAACAGTTTCCTCCATCTCACAAGGCCTTCCCCTTGTGTACTCTAGATAATAACCCCATGAAGCTTACGAAACTCTGCTCTTTTTGGTTTGAATTGACCAATGTGGCCTTAGCTGGGAGCATCAAACACTCCAACTATGGACCCTAATAAAGACATGTGCCCAGGGCCTACCGCACACAGCTCTGTGCCTGCACCCCGCCCTGACCTCCCATGTAGCCCCTCAGGTTGTGGTGTGTACCTCTCCAGGAACTTTGAGTAACGACTTTCTCTATTTTAATTTCCTATGGTCTTCTATTGAACCAAGGCTCACCACCCACCTGATACTCCAGAGCTCTACCGAACAAATGTTATGATTTAACAAAATCACAATAATTGGTGTCATGAACAGGAACAGGATGGACTGAGTGATGTTTTCAGTCAATGAGTCGGGGGTGGGAAAATGCCTTCTAGCCACAAATGGCTTACTGACTGCCTCTCAGATGGGTGATTCTGTTCTGCAGGATTCCACCACCCACCGACATTTCATTGCTTTGCTTTACACTACTGCCTGCTGCCTATGCCAGACAGTATTGGGAAGGGAAGCTGCCTAGCTTCCCTTGCTTCCCTTCCCAATATGCAGTCTCAGAACAAAGCAACCTGAGTCCTCTGAACCCCAGAGCATTGATCACTGGAGCTGTCTGAGATACTGCAGATATATATTCCACCTGTTGACTCTCCACAGTGGCATAAATTCCCCCAGCGAATCTATACTTCAGATGTGTATCCTGACGCTCTAAGCATGGACCCTGTTTAGAGTCCATGCTTAGAGTGTCAGGAGAATTAGGTGAGATTTCCACAAAGTCCCTTTGCATAGTTAATGGCCTTAGTTAATGGCTAGGACACTAGAGTGCCAACCCCTACCTAAGTGTGTGCTACTGGATACAGGCGTTGGACAGTGACCTTAGGAGAGGAAGCCTTCCCCTCTTCCTTGAGTGCTGTACTTGAGGGGGGCATTGGCACTCCCAAGTCCTAATCAGTATGACTGGGGCACCTTCCCTCAAGAAGTCACTGCACCTTCCAAAGGCAAGTCTGCTGGCTCTGTTGCTGCATACTTCATTCTCCAACCAGATAGGACAGCATGATAGGGCCCCACCCCTGGACTGTGGTGGCACAAGATCTGATGGTCCAATATAGACGATCAGAGCACCTGTTACCTAAAATACCTGAGGAAGTCAGCGAGCCCCGCACTAAATGTAAAATGCCCCTAGACGTGGTCTCAGTGCTACTCAGTGCTATGGAGTCCCAGCATGCTAAGACACTGGTTTCCACTCTCCGGGTAGAGGGGCCAGCTTGATGATCCCACCACCATTAAGCTAGTGGAGGCTGACCCCAAGCCCAGTAGGCTCACTGGGACAGCCTGGAGCGGGAAGCATCAGCCTAGGAGTGGGGCCACTGCAACATCCCTGTAGATATTTCTAGGGATAATTCATAAGGACTTCCCAGTGACAATTTGTAAGGTCATATTAGTACGAGATGATAGAGAATTAAAAACTCTAACTCAAAACCACATGCTTCTAGATTCAAAATAATTTAAAAGAGTTAATAAATCAGGAAGAAGAAAAGAGAGGGTGACAGGCCATTAAGAGTATTTCATACTGACTGAGCTGTTACTCACAGCCACACAAATGAGGCAACTAACCAACATTTCCAAGGAACTTAAAATGCAAACTCTTTTAAAAGATTCCCAGAGCCTGAGGGCCAGACTCATGAAAAACATGAGTAAGTCTCACCCCCAACCATGAGGGTTCACCCCGGACTGAGTCAACAAAAATTAAAGCAAAGGCTGCTTACCAGATGATTGCAATGCCAAAATCAGGCTTCTAATGGTGATGAAGAACCCTGACCCAAAGACACAAGCCCTAAAGATATAGAGGGAGTCACCCTTCCCACGCTTACTTGGATTTTTATGGCTTGGCATCGAGCCTGCTCTTCTGTCACAGTTATTACTGTAAAGGAACAAAGCCAATGGAAGACAGTCTATGGAGCCTGACTCCTCCATAGATCGCTATAGTACAGTGAGTCCATCACTTCTTTGAACATAGCAACCCAGATGGCCCCTGAAGGGGTCTGATCACCCCCAAATCCAGAGAATTTTTCTTATAGGGAACAAGCCCACCCAATTACAGGGCTTTACTCCTCTGCTTAGTGGAGACCTGTACTATTCAGGAAGCCTTGGAGGGAAGAGACATAGAAGCATACCACAAGGGGGAGTTTCACTCAGACTGCCAGATTTTAATATGCCAAGGCAGCTCACAACCTCAACAACAGCCTTAGGGTTCCAGGCCCCACAACCCATCTCACCTCCTGGTCCTGGAGCCTCCAAGCCAAAATCCTCAGAAAGCAATACCCTGGATGATTCTAAACAGCCACAGGGCCTATATTAGCAGCTCTGCTCATTGGCGGTCCCCAATGAGTTTATATTAATATCTGGACAGCCCTGGTGCAAACTCTTCTCTTTAAAGCATGCCACCTCCTCACTATAGAACCCAACCTTAAAGGCCCAGAGGCCTTCAGGGAGTCTTGAGGGTCCCTCTGCCCTAAACAACTTCCCTGACCTAAAGGCCTGAAAGCATTACCCCACCTAGGGACTCATTGTTTGTCCAAAGCTTGTTCTACCTCGTGGGGACAATTACCCATTTGTGAATTTGGTGGTCTATTGGGACAATGGCAATAAATAGAAATTCTTGACTTTATTAGACACAGGATCCCAAGTCACCATAGCTCCAGGTGACTCTTCTAAATTCCTCCAAGGGAACCTCCTACAGTCTGCAAGGCATAGCAAGGGTAAACGTCTGGGAAGTACACATTAAGCTGGATGCCTTCACTGGACCCCTGCAGGCTACTGTCTCCAGAATGCTGCTTTGCATCATGTAATCTCCTTAACCAGGTATGCACTCATCTCCTTTGACCCACCAGATATAGATTCAGATCGAGATACCCATTTCACCTCTCAAGCTGTTCTGAACATAGAATTTTGTGGAATTTCCCCCTAGCTTACCAGACCCAAGTGAATGGACTTATTATAGAGAAGCACAGTGCCCTACTCAAAGACATATTTCTCAAGTTGCTAAGCAACAGTTAGTCCCCCAAATGGACAGACATTTTACCTGAGGCTTAAAAACTGCTTAAATCCTGGTCCTTTAGCCTATGAACTATGAGTCTTCTCTAAAGACTCTTCTGCAAGTTCTTACAGGGAACCCCACTCCTTTGGCATCAGAGAGAACAGCACTGACATCCACTCACCAATAAAAATGTTATTTTAATTTTTGATTGACCTGACCCTCCTATATTATAAGAGAGTTCAAGAGGTCAAACCCCTACCAAATTGCTCTGAGGTCATGATAATACAGATTTTGTTGACCCAGATGATGGGCCCGTGCCAGCCACAGAGCTAACTAAGGCCACTGACTTTGCCTTGCCATTCCATTTATAAAGGCTGATTAATTAAATCAAATTTATTTAAAAAAAAATTTTTTTTAGGAACTTGAAACAAAAGCTCCAGGACCCACTAGTGGAACTGTGTGAATCTCAGAGAGAAGAAATGAGGCCCTCTACATAGTGGATGCCAGTCACATTTGGAAACGAATTCCATAAAGAAACCCTGGAATCCAACAGTCCTATTAGTGGACAAGGCCCAGGACCCTCCCCTACCTTAGAAGAGGTAAATGACCTCTCGCTCCAAAGCAACCACACAGCCACTGTTCAGCACTCAGATGGCCAGCTCCAAAGGAGGCCCCTGCAATCTAGTCAAGTGCAGACGATCTCCTTTGTTGTGGCTGTTACTCTTTAAGTGTGCAGCCTGAGTAAATGGGTTTCTACTAGACCCTTGGAGCCTATCCTTGTCTCTGGAGACATGCTGGGACAAATTCAGGCAGGTGTACAACTGCACCAAAGGATGGCTGAGTTCCATGTGCTGGCAGACCCTGTTAAAAGGGCTTCAGCCAGCGTGCCACCAGGTACAGATGCAGACCTAGAGCTTCCTTCCCTCTGCAGGAGCTTCAGGGCATTTGCATCTGAGTCTGATGCTGGGACTGGGGCAACTTCGTCACATTAGGCTAAGTTACACTGGGTGCAAGAAAACCTGTTATAACTTTTTAATCAATCAATATTTTTCAAAATTTGTTTTGAAGTAAGTGGTCTATTTTGCTGTTTAATAATTTGTTTTTCCATTTGCAATTATGAGTGGTTCTCAAAGATTATTTGAGTCATCTGAAACAAATATGTTAAATGGTACCTATGAAAGTGACACTAATGCAGTCACTCCCCTTTTTCATGTCTCAGTCATAGCCTGGGCAGAATGGTCTTCCCAATGTAATCATATCTGACCCACCTGGCTGAATAGTTTGTGCTAGTTATATCCTGGGCAGAATGGCTTTCCCAATGTAATCGTATCTGACCCACCTGACTGGCTAGTTTGTGCTCTAATGATCCTACCTCAGTTTTCAGGGAGTGATCTCTGGATTGTAAAGCAGCCATCAACAAAATATCCCTACAAATTAGCCCTTGAATGTGCCACATTGTGGATGAAATTCCTACAGAGTTGGCAGCATCATGCATTCCTTTGCAAGGTGCACCACTGATGATCAGATGTTACTTACTGAGATTCATGCAACTAGCAGTATCCATACATGTGACTCCATCCTGTGCCAGGCCTCTACATAAATATTCAGAATTTAACACCAACCAGATTCTCCTACTTCACTTGAGAAACCTACCCTTCCCCAGGCTGGCCTCCACCACCTCTAAGCACACCAATGACTCAGACAACATTGTCTCAGCCCAGAAGAATGCCACTGGAGATGACAGTGCCTCACATGACAATGCCACACCCAAAGAGAACCACGAGAGAGACCACACACCTCAGTCTTGCTGGACTTTGGGGTTTCTACTCTGCTGCAGATTGCCTCTGTGCCATGAAGAATACGCCTGTGGTGACTAAGACTGAGAAGTAAATATGCCTCCAGTTGATTGACCCTGTGGACCCTACAGAGTACTGTTTTTTGAAATAACTGAAGTCTTTCAAAACTTGCCTTCATCAAACCACTTGCAAAACCATAAGTTCCCTGCCAATTGTCTGGGAGCACTAGATAGTTCACATTTATAATAAGCCAAACAGTGTTTTCTTAACCACACTAGTTATAATAAGACACTTCTTCACAAAATCACTTGACCAGCCGCTTAGATCCCAAGGTTAGGGATCTCCTGTCACCGTGTTTGCTCCTCAAATGTACTAGATGATAGCTCTTGCTTTCCAGTGACGCATCGGTAACAGAATCTATTCCCCTTGTTATTCCCACCATCACCACTAGCACCTCTTTCATAACCAAAGTTGCCATCTCTGCTTCTCTCCACATCTTAACCATAAGCCTCTCCCATTATAAACTGTGACCCTGCCTTACACCAGGTTTTTAAAAAATAGTTCAATGTGTTTTAATGCAAGGTTTCTTCAGACAAACGATCTCAGTTTCTCTTTTACTTATCTTTGGCAGGGGTTAGGTAATGCATATTTGGCTTTATTTTTGAAGCTGGATGTGGAACACTAAGCCTCATCACATTATTGATATTCTTAGATATTTTAACAAGTGTCTAATACGGGAAACTATATTCTCAAATAAGTAAGCACTTACCGTAGTTTGTTATATATAATGTGCACTTTTTTGCCCAAATTTGTGATGGAAAAATAAGTATGCGCAATATACATGGGTACTAGCAATTCCATTTCCAAATGAATGTTTTTAATTCTTTTACTTATGCTTATGTGTTAAAAATGTAACTCCAGATATCAATATCAATAACAATATCCATATGCAAAATAATACCCTGAAATACAATAATTGTTTTTTTAATATATATTAAAAAAAAAAAAATATATATATATATATATAATTTCTTGTGCCTTGTATCTGTTCTTATGTTTTGTAATTATTTGTTACATAAAATTTCTTGTACCACAATATGTTTTTTAAAAAATTCTATTTCTGGACAGTCCTCATTAAAAAAAAAAAAGAAATTCTAAAATTACTTTGTAATACAAAAAACAAGTACATCAATATAAACAAATAAAAATTTAAATTAAAAAGTTAAAATGAAAGACTTTTCCCCTGAAAGTTTAGGCCAATGATGTGTGTGTGCATTACACATGGGAGCATATTATACATGGCAAATTTGATATTGTTAAGATAAAATTAACAGTTTTTTGATGTTTCAAGCCTTAGAGACTAGATAATGATAGCTAGAATTTACTTTTCAGTCTAGGCCTACATAATTAATTACTTTGTTAAAATAAACTTGTCCTAACATATCATTTTCAGCAAAAGTTTAGAAATTAATTAATTATAATTTGCTCTCACAAATTGTTATATTAACATGAATTTTATTCTTTGTATTGTGCTTAGAGCATTTCTCACAGTATCTCTTCTTCCCCATCACCATCTTAAATCTTAAAAGAAAACTTGATAATATTGTAGACATACCTCATTCTATTGTGCTTTTCTGTATTGCACTTGACTGGTGTTGCATTTTTTTTACAAATAAGAGGCAAGACTCTCCACTCGCATGAAGTTTACAACTCATTTTATTGTGATACTTGCTTTATTGAGGTCTATAACCAACCAATGATATCTCTGATGTATGACTGTAAATGTTACTTACCATTAACTATAATGCTCAATAATAAACTAACCACTTGCTCCACTGTACTTTAGAAACATGATCCTACCTGAAAAAAGAAAACACTGTTGGTAAGCCTGACAGTGGATATAACTTCATGATTTCTTCTCATTTTTGTCTGCTTCTGAGACAAAGTTGTCAAGTGCCATGGGTGGGTATTTTTCTCATCATTTAATTTTGCTGTGAAAATCTGAAGATGAAAAAGAGGAGAGGCTAGTGGTGAAATGTAGGGTAAAAGACACAATTATATATAGCAAGAAAGGCCAACAAGTCGATCGCGGTCGACTGGTCAATCGCGAGGCCAATTTTGGTCGATCATCGATCATCGATCGCTCGCAATGTCTGGGGTGGAATTCCGTGTACCATGGACTTTGAAGGGATTGTAGAAGACAAAACTTTCTAGGATTAGTTTAATGCATTCTGGGAATTTGCCAAGGTCATAAATTCCTAGAATTCTGACAGCCTGACACTGTGATCTCCGCCCACCCAGACAATACATTTTGACTTATGTGTTACACTTGTCACCGGACGCAACGCGTGAACGCAACAGTTACGACTTGACTCATCAAAGAACACAGTCAGTTAGCTTGAATATTTGGTAGTGTCATACGGTAGCTTCTTTTCTTTTGTATTAACAGTATTATTATCAATCAATATTATTTATCCTCGGTGACCACGTTGAGTTTCAATTTTTCTTCTGTTTAAAATGTAAGTACCTGTTCTTTCTTTTCAATTAAATTGCTTTTCTTACCTATCTATTTACTTGATAAGTGAGCATTCTCGGCAACAGATCTCTAAACTGCAGTCAGTACACTGAGAGAAAAATAAGGGACAGTATTACAAATATATTAGGAATAACAATAATTCTATTTAAATTAAGAAGTCAGTATTGTAAACCGTAATAAATATATTGTAACTTTAACATACTTCTTGTAAATTTGAATATATCTATATTAGATTTTAATATACTTGTATTGTTGTCCCCAATCATAATATGCAGTATTGTTA
>PVKE010031291.1:0-19122 GCA_004027555.1 Craseonycteris thonglongyai
TAGTTTCATTCCACAGGTGGGCACAGGGCTGCACAGGGCAGGAACTGGGCCAGGGACTCACCCTGGTGAGAATTGAACTAGGGGCACTCCCCAGTTCAGCATATTGGTCCTCACAGGCTGGGGCTGGGGATTCGATCTTCAGTCCCCGTGGCTGCAAAGTGAGTGCTTAACCCACTGAGCCATCCTGGCTTCCCCTCCCTCCTCTTTTTTTTTTTTTTTTTTAAAGACTGTGGCTTAAATAAGAGTGATATCTGGCTTAAATGATATTAAATTATAGTGATTAAACTATTAAATAAATAATAGTCTGACAGGTAAGCTGTAGGAATAGCTTCTCCATATTGGCTATACTAGAATGCTAAGTTACTGAATCTTTTTAAAAATTTTATCACAGATAGTGCTTTTATTGGGACAGTGAGAGTGAAACCTTCACAGTATTTCAAGTTTAATACATCTTGTTACCAGGGGAATGAATATCATGAATTATTTCAAAGTAGACCAGTAAATTCCAGCTGTTATTCATTTTTCTAAAATTTGATCACAACATTTACAGGTGAAAAACAAAAGATGCATATCCAAAATCATTTGCTTTTCACCATATTAGTATAATCTACTTAAGGTATTGTTTGGGCATTCATATAAAATAAACTTTGTATTAATCATTTACTGTTTGCAAGCCATAAACAGACTGTTGACAGCAATTCCTGTGGCTTCCCTGGGTCACATTGGAAGCAGAATAATTGTCTTGAGACACACATGAAATACTAACACTAACGATAGCTAATGAGCTTTAAAAAAAATCACACAAAGAAATCTCATAATGTTTTAAGAAAGTTTATGAATTTGTGTTGGGCCACACTCAAAGCTGTCCCGGGCTGCATGAAGCCCTGCAGGCCACCGGTTGGATAAGCTTGATAGAGATTTTAATGTCTTCATGTGCCATTATAGTCATTTGAATATACTGTTAAAACACAGCATCTCTATTATGATGGATGTCAGCAGCTTTCATCAACTCAGTTTCAGATGAAGAAAATGTAGCTCAGGAAGTTGAGGTAGGTGGAGAGCCTATATTTATGAGGTCAGCCAAATGCAGGTTCTCTTCTGAGAGTGGAGTTTCTTGCATAAATCTCACTTCTTGGCACAGACTGGATAGCTAGGCTAACTGCAGGAGAGGGGGAAGTACAGTCCCATCCTTCTGACAATGCCAATGGCCCTGCATGGCCATAGACAAGTGATTAAGAATAAAATGGCATTTCCAATCAACTTTCCTAAGTAACCTTCACTTAAAGAATAGTAAAAATTAAACTGAGCCAATAAAACACTGTGTGGAAACAAAAGAAGGGAACTGGCCATCTGTAAAATGCTAACATTCATTGCATGAGGGTTGTTCAGCTTGTAAGAGGGTGTTGCAGTGGACAACGATTTGAACAAACTAACCTGGGCTGTCTTTCTCTCTGTGAGGCACTGCAGCTATTGTCTTGTGAATTTTACCAGCTGCCTCTTTGTCCCTTCTTTTAGTGCCTCCCCCATAGCAAAGCCCTCCCTTGTCAGCAGCTTAGAGGGCCTCATTGGTGCAGCCATGACAATGGATGTTCATTTTACCACTGTAAAAGGGTTTAATGATTAAAAGGCCACACCATAGCACTCAGTCACAAACCTCTTTCTTTTGTTCCCATGTAGCCCCATCGGTTCAAAATGTTCTATTGGGCTGCAGAAGCATCTGAAAAAATTTTTTTAAAGATTTATTTTATTGTTTTTGACAGAGACAGAGAGAGACAGAGAAGAGGGAGGGCCCAGAGCAGTATCCATAACTATACCTCATCAGTACCTCATCAGTTTTTGACATGGTTTCGTTCCACACAGGTGAGCAGGGGTTTGCACAGAGTGGGAACTGGGCTGGGGGTCTCCTGCTTGGGAAGCACACCTTACTTCAGCATATGGGTCCATACGGGCCCTGGCCTGGATTTGATCTTGGTCCCTGTGGCTGCAATGCGAGTGCTTAACCTGCTGAGCCATCCCAGCTTCCCAGGCATCTACATTTTAAAAATCTATTGCCTTCTACTCAGTCCACACAGTTAATGTGGAATTAATAAAACATCCTTACTTGGAGTGGCCCATGATCATGCCAGGCCTCCCATCAACATCGCTCTGGCTCCAATAAAGCAGGGCTGCCTTTAGATCCTGTACCTGCCTTCAAAGCTGGTGCTAAAACCTATCCAGGGCTTATCTAGCCCGCTTACATCTTAGTCTTCCTTCCTCCTCTCTACCTCCGTCCAGCCCTTACTTCCTTTTTATTTGTTTTCTCCTTCTTCTGTATCCTTGGGGAAAAATGAATGGCAAAAAAGCAGGGGATGGAGGCAGAGGAAAAACTCCCATACAACGACCATTCACCTTCGCCTTCTTTCATATTATTGGAGTTTTTTGGCAGCGGGTGAACCTAACACTCAAAAATGTCAAAGCTGGATGGGGACAGTGGTGGTAGACAGTCTAGGAAACAGCCAAAAAGAAAAAACATTCCAACATCTATGTGATTTAAAAGGACAAGCAGGATGGATTTTAAGACTGGTATGGGCATATTCCTAGTTTAGACCAGTGTCTGGGGGTTATATTATTACTCTGTTGCAGTATTTCTATTGTGATATCAGTGTTCTATTGAAAGTTGGCTCTGGTTCGAACCCCTGTCCTTGGCCTTTCATCACTATTCCTTCTGAATTTGCTCTGACCAGACCAGAAGTCTGATAACTTCCAGAGCTTAGATGACAAAAATCACTTTAGAGCCTCTGAAGTATCCTGAATAGACGCTACAGTAGAGAAGATTGGAACGAAGGGGTCTCCTTGAACTTCCTCTCTGAAATGCATTTGAATTAGTGCTTTCCTGGACTATGTGAGAAGGTTTGTTATCTCAGCTGGTGTGCAACATGTTTTCTTTTAAACAAGTTTTCAATCTGGATTATTTCAGAACATTCATAGTCATCTGCTAAAAGTTTCTGAATAACTGTCTTTGAAATTTAAATACCTTTCTAAGGCGAAATCCTGTAACTGCTTTGTGACAGGCTAGTTAAATGAATGTGTTTTCATTTGGAAAATAAGTCAGGAACTCTTCCTGAAAACAAGAGTTCAACTGTTATTTCTAGGACACACAGCACTTGACAAGCTTGCTCCAATGGGTTGACTTTCATGGTTTTAAGGATGGCGTTAATGTATTTTTCTTGGGGGGTGAAATGACTATTTGGGAGAGAGGCAGAGGCTGAATAGTGGGCATCCAAAAATGATAAGAGGTCCTAATCCCAGGAACCTATACATTGTGTCTTATAAGGAAGCAAGATTTTAGCAGATGTGATTAAGTTAAGGACTTTGACACAGAAAGACTATCCTGGATTATCTCGTTAGCCCCTAACTAGAATCACAAGTGTCATTATAAGAGAAAGGCAGAGGGAGGAAAAAAAAAAAAGGCAATGTGATTACAGAGGTAGTGATGGGAATGATGCAGCCACAGGTCAAGGAATGTTTGCAACCACTTGTCCCCTTCAAAAATCAGACCAATGACAGCAAATGATGGTGGATGACTTTGGGTGGGAACCTCAATTGCAGCTGCTCTTCCAATATGTTTTCACAGTAATAGGTCAAAGGAGATTATTGATCTGCTGAATTCCTTATTTTTTATTCTATCAGTAGAGAGGATCAAAAGAAGTTGGCCTGTTCCCGGCAATGATAGTGTATGAGGGCAGCGGATAAATTTCACCTCCCTTGTAATATTTTTGTGTTACATTAGACGTATCTGAATATAACCAGTTCTGTGTAGTCACATGGTATCTCTCTCCTCCATCATTCTTGATGCTTGCACACACAGACGCTTACATTTTTTACCCAGTGCACATCAAAATGGAAGAGTGTTCAGGGTTTAGTTCAAACAGTGTGCTGTTATTAATTCTTATCAGTGGAAAAATTTCCTCCAATTTTGATTCACAGATGAATGCAAGCCACTTATGGTGACCAGCATGTTGATGTGACTATAGTAAGACATTTGGGAAAGTAGTTTATCTGTGATGAAGAGGTGAAGTCTGTAGTGAGAAAATGCTTTCAAAAACAAAACACTTATTTTTTTTTAAAGGACAGATTTCAAAAACTAGTGCAGCATTGGTGGAAGTGTATTGAAGTGTATGGTGATTTTGTAGAAAAATAATTATGCAGAGTTGAAAATAAATGATGTAGGTATATTTATTTTTTGCTTCATTAAAATATCTTTCCTCATACGTTTCCTATTTAAGTGGAGGTGAAATTTATCAGCCCACCTCATATATTCACTCTTTTACATCAGTGCTACATGTTAATTCTCCTGCTTGGTATCATGATATAAGCTTTAGGGACCCAAATCCTCCACAATCCACAAAATATACTTGTCCATTATATTGATGACATACTACAAATTGGACCTGTTAAGAAGAAAGTGGCTAATATCATGAATAACTTAGTAAAATGTTATAGAATAGAAGAAAAATCCAGCGAAGATTCAAGGACTGGGCACATGTTATAACATTTAGTGGTCCAGTGGTCTCGGACATGCTAGGACATTTCTGCTAAGATAAAGTACTAGCTGTTGTACTTCATAGCTCCTACCACTAAGAAAGAGGCATTGTACTGACTTACTTGAGGTGCATCTGTAAATTTTAGAGGCAGCGAATCCCATTTTGGGAATCTAGCTGGCTCACAGTAAAGTTCCTCATAATGAAGTTGCTTCTTAAAAAAAATCTAACAATATCTAATGGTAGAGAGAATGAAGGATATTAACCTCTTACATATTGTTGATGAGAGTATAAATCAATAGGGAATTTGGAAAGCTGTTCGTCATTATTTTGTAAAGTTAAAATTCACATATCCTTTGACTTTGCATTTTCTCTTTTAGTAAGATATCATGTATACCTGGAAACATGTAGAAAATATTTTTAGCACTATTCATAATAGCAAAGAGAAGAGATTATGTAAATTAATTGTGGCATATTTATACAATGTAATATGATATAACTCAAATAAATGAATTACAGCATTGAGGAACTATGGATAAATTTTAGCAAGCTAATGTTGAATGAGAGTAATTTTCCAGAGATGACATACAGTATTATAAAGTTAAAAAAATAAGCAATATAATTTTAGAAATACATACAGATATAATAAGATTATCAAAATCATCCAACTAGATTCAGGCTAGTGGTTAACATGGCTTGAGGGAGACAGGAGGATATGATGGAGAAATCCTACATTAGTAATAGAAATTTTGGATAAAATTCTAGTCCCCATGTTTGGTGGTAGGGTCATGGTATTCATTATATTATTAAATACAAGTAAACAAATATATAAAGAAAGTAAACAAATATATAAAGAAAGCTTTGCACGGGCCAAAGATGAGAATGTGCCATGCACCAAATATTGTGATTGCTCTAGTTTTCTAAAAAACAAAGTCACTTCTTTGGATTAAGTTATTGTGTCAAAAGAAACTCCCATTAAATGCTAAACAATCACCCAAAGACTCACTAGCCATTGTCCTTCTGTTAACACAAAAGTGTATGTAAGTTTACATATTCTTCTGTGAAGTAGGAGACTGAGGCTGAGACACTACGCAAGAGAAGTGTGATGAGTAAGAAGGAGAAAAAGTTTGAGAAGAAACTGTGAGAAAGTGAAGGGGAAGAGGTTTCTGTGGAGAAAGAGGAGGGGTCTTTTTTAAAGATGAATTTTTATTGCTTTTTTTTTCTTGACAGAGAATGAGAGACAGACAGAAGGAGAGAGAGAAGAGGGAGGGCCCAGAGCAGTCTCCATAGTTGTATGTCATTAGTTTTCCATATAGTTTCATTCCACAGGTGGGCACCGGGCTGCACAGGGCAGGAACTGCTTGGGAGGCACATACTGGGGGGCGGGGGGCAGGGAGGAGCTCCCACATTTGAAGCACATCTAGGGCAGGAGCTGAACCAGGGCCTCCCACATGAAAAATAGATTACTTACCAATAAGTAGATTTTGGAGAGTAAAATATCATAAAACACACAAAAATATAAACATTTTGTTTTCCCTAAACAAAAGGTTTGAAGAGCTACATATGATTTCAAAATAACGAAATTCAAACATACGAAATAAAACAAAAACACTCCATCTAAATATGCTTTTTTTGAAATAATCTTAGACTGTATTCACACTAGTGAAGTACAAATGCCAATGTAGGTTAAGAAATAGTCTGTTTACCTTTGGGTCATGTTTATTCTAATAGTCATGATTTTATGAAGCCTTTGAGAATTTGGAATCTCTTTGCAGCAAGACTGTGCATCGAGTATAATGTTCCTATTGGACTTGTACGAATGCGAACAAAAGGATGGAATCCCTTCACTTGCTGCACTTTATTCTCTTGTCGCAGTTAAAGCAATATTTATTTTCTTCCTCCCTGCTTCTTGCAAGCGTATAGTAAATCAAAAAAGTAAACTCTCCAGTTCATTGTATAAGGGGCTTACTTCTAGGCCTCTACAGTTGCCACAGTAACTAATTAGAAATTTGCATCTCTAAGAGAATTATTTAATGCTGATGTGTGAGCCCTTTCATTCTTTGGAGCTTGGCCTTTTGCTAGGAAGCTCCTGGTCGATGTTGGGCCCCGAGGTCATACTGTACAAGCTCTGAACGTAGGTGGCCCTGGTTTCCCCTTTTATCTGAATGATTCATACCCAGTGAAGAAAATGTCTTGCCAGGTCTTTGTTGAATGGTGGGCATCTGAAAGGCAACACTTGATTCATTCCGGCGCCATTTGTTTTAACCTGTAACTTCTTTCCCGTTGCTCATTAGCTAACTCTTGTGTAATTGAGTCATGCATGTTAAATTACTACAGTTGAGTTACGCCAACCAACTTACCAACAGGAATCCTCATTGGACTTGCCATGAAGCCTAAGAAGTCGAAGCTGCTGAAATGCAGAACATTTTGCAGACTTGGACAACGTGAAATAGTCAGAAGATGAACTTTTTCCTTGGAGAGCTGCTTCATGTCTAAGGTTTAAATCTGATGTTTCCCCAATGTAGAAAGAGAAAAGCCTTCTTGTGGTGCAAAGACAGAGGTAGAAGGGAAGGGGCTGGGGACGTGAGCAACGGGTCCTGAATCCAAGAAGGTGCTGACTGCTTTCAGAGCCACCGTTCCGGCTGAATCCCTAACCAACTTCTCCTACCAAACTAGGGGAGCCCCAGAATTTACCGCGGCCAAAGGACAAAACCAACTTACATTCCAAGACCACAATCAAGCCTATGATCAAGCCCAGATCCTCCAGCACACTCACATTCAATGAAGTATAATTTGCAACAGGCAAAAAGTGCAAGTAGCCCAAGTGCTCATAGATGGATGAATGGACAAATACAATATTTGTATCATTTTTTTTAAAAACTGTCAACAAGAAATATTGCAATTTGAGTAATTTTCTGCACGTTTATTTCTATCTTGACTCTACTTCTCAGGTTCATGAAAGCCAATTCTCTGTTAAAAAATTTGAATAATCTTTTTGGTGGTGATCACTTGTATATACAGATATTGAATTATAATGTACATCTGGAATTTATGTCATGTTATATACTAAGTTTGCTTCAATAAAACACACACACACACACACACACACATATGAAAAAAGAATTTGAATAATCTGCCGATTTTAAATGTAAAATGATCTTCCTCAATTTTGTTGTGTAGATAAGGCATTGTCTGATGAGTTTAAAGATTATTAAGTCCTTAGTTTTAGTGGGTGTTCCCTGAAATCAGGAGCTACAGATATCTTACTAATGGGTGATTTCAAATTATATTTTTAGCTATCGGTACTAGCACAGTGCCTAGGACATTATGCTTTAAAATTCAATAAACTCTATCCAATCAGAATTAATTTTTACTGAATTCTTGTCATGAGTCTTTATTCCAAATCAATTTCTGTAGAACACTAGTTACTTGGCCATTTAACCTTCGTATTCATTTCTAGCACACTCAAAAATTTGACCAATAATTAACTGAAGATAAGCTGACCAAATGTAGCATTTTAAATGGGATAGAAAACAACAATACTGTCCATCAAACAGTACGTGTGATCAGCCCAATCTCACTGGGCTGAATGTAAGATGTCAGTAGTCTGACCATACGTGCTATTTGAAATGGGATAGTACAGCTCTTTTCTGTCCCATTTAAAAAAGTACATCTGGTCAGCTCATCTTAAGGTTTATTAGAACATTTTCTAAAAACACGCAGTGATTCCATGAAAGACACAAAGACATGATGCATCGGACTATACAAGATATATTTTATTTTAAAGAGTAGTAAAATAATTTTAAAGGCTGCTTTTAAGGTGTGGCCTTCCATACTATGCTCAGTGGAAATGTCCTAATTTCACAGCTGATCATAAGGTTTCAGTTTGAGTATCCAATCGTGGGCTAATAACTAAAAAGCTATCCCCTCAGGGATGGATCCGTTTCTGGAGGCTCAAAGCCATTTCATTAATACCTACCTACATGGTGAAAGCCCTGAAGTATGAGAAGGAAGCAAATACACGTAACTGATGATTAAGAATGATAGTTACAACCTGAAATCTCAAAATCAGAAACAAAAATTATAAAATATATCGCTATAAATAAAGTCAACAGAAATGTACTGATGTATTTTCTAGGGATGTCCTGTATTCATTCATTCAAATGGTCCCCATCTGCACCCATTCGAACCCTCACCCTGTTGTTGCCCCACTCAGTTTTCTTTTCCTTTCATGAACATATGGAACGCTTTTTCTCTTAGAACACTACCCTGTGAGAGCCTTTGCCGTGTTTGTTTTATATTCCTATTCTCCACTATGTTTTGTTCCTTATTGTATCATCTGCAGGACTTGACATGAGTGTGCAAGTGGAAGCTGCTTGACATCATTTACTGGATGCTGTTTGTGTGTAGGCCTGGAATGTTCCCCTGGATGTTTGCTGTGTTCATGAACCAGGCTAAGGATTCACCGCTAGGCTGAAAACTTAACACATCTGCAATTATTTTTATTGACACTTAAAGGTTTTGTTTCTAGAAAATAAAGTCATTCAAAAACTGTTCATGAATTTAATATTCAGGGAGATTGGCCAAACCATCTGGAATTCAAAGCAATAAGTAGTTAGGCAGTGAATTTGATAAAAGAGAGGAAAGTTTCAGTTTAGAATGTGTCTACTAGCACAGCACAGCACAGTAAAACAAATCGAAACAAAGCTAAACTAAGCCTGGATTTGTGAAAACTAGAGATTGCACTATTTTCTATATTGCTACAGCAAATTTCTGGTCAAAAAAATTATTTGTTTTGTCAATGATTGTGGGAAAACAGGTATTCTTATACATTCCTAGTGGGAGAGTTAATGGTAGATACTTAAATCCAAGGAATTTGATTTTGTCAATCAGTATTATAAGTGCACACAGCCTTCACTCAATGCTTTTGTTTCTAGAAATTTATCCTACAAATATACTCACACGTGTGCACACAACCCCTCCTTGCTTTGGTGCTACTAATGGCAAAAGTTGAAAAGAAAAGAATCTAAACATTTATCAGTAGGGAACTGGTTGAATAAGTTATGTTACATACATCCACTGGAATATCATGTAGCTGTTGAACTAAATATTATTATTAAATATTGTTTTGTGTGACTTCCAAGATTTATTATTAACAAATAAACAAAATCACTAAGTGCAGAATAATCTGTACTGCATGCTACCATTTGTGTGAAAAGACAGAAAAGATACATATGATTTTGTTACATATGATATGATACATATGATATGCATAAGATATTTCTGGGGAACCAAAAAAACTGTAAGAAGCTGCTCCATTAGTCACCTCTGGAGAGAAGTGACTGGTTGACAAACAGGAAAAGGAGGGAGATATTTACTTTATTAACTTAAGCTAATTCACATAACATAGAATTAAGCATTATAAAGTATGCAATTCAGTGGTATTTCTATCTTTACAACGTATATAACTGCTACCTCTAGTTGAAAATATTTCCCTCACTCCAAAGAAATCTCTTCCCCAGAAACCAGCTCCTCCTCATTACCCCTCCTCCAACCCCGGGCAACCACAATCTTCCTTCTATCTCTGTGAATTTATCTATTCTGGATATTTTATATTAATTAATCACACACCATGTGCCCATTTGTGTCTGGCTTCTTTCACTTAGTATAATGCTTTTAGGATTACATTTTTGTATGTGTGCATTTTTGAAATGTGAACTTTGTTGAGGTATTACATATTCAAAAATTAAAAAAGTTAAAATTGTTTTATTGCTGAACACAATGGGAACGAAAAATCTCCAGCCTATATCAGAAATGACTATTCTGAAGAAGACTTACACAGAAAGAGAAAAATATCCTTTTTTTTTTGTGACATGTGAAAGTTTGATCAAGTTCAATTTATTCCTTCCTTCCTTCCTTCCTTCCTTCCTTCCTTCCTTTCTTTCTTTCTTTCTTTCTTTCTTTTTTTGTTAAATTTATTGGGGTGACATTAATTGATATCAATTACATTGTTTCCAGGTGTACAATTCTACATTACATTGCCTATACATGGCATTATGTGCTCACCACCCAGAATCAGCTCACTCTCCATCACCCTGTGTTTGATTCCCCCCTCCTAGCCCCCTCATTTCTCCCACCCACCTCCCCCCTTACCCTCAGGGAGAAAAATATCCATTCCCCATGTAACACCTCATCATCTTTTCCCAATCTGAGCTCTTTCTAATCACTTTGACAGTACACTCAGAGGGAGGTGGGCATTATTTGAAGAGTTTGGCTTTGTCCCTAGTGACCTTTGTCATTAACTTGCAGATATTTGTCTAGAGCCCTGCACTCCTATTATTTTATTGTGAACCTTAGCAACTAGTAAAACTGCCCCTAAGCCAAGGGTCCATATCTCCTTGGGCACTGACGATGCTAGCTCTTGGTTCCATCACTTTATATACCATATACTAGATTAGGAAAATATTACTGTTACCTGGATCCTGCCTGGCAAGCCATACGAGGCTCAGATTCAGAACAATGCTGAAAAAAATACTAACCCAACAACTTTCATGGCAAGCCTTGTCTTATAAATGGAAATTTCAGAATAATTCCTCAATGCCAATTTCTAACTTCTTTATTTACCTAGAAAGCTGGAGTGGGAAGATACTAGAAGCCATCCAGGCTATTTTTTTTTTAAAGATTTATTTCATTGTTTTTTACAGAGAGACAGAGACAGAGAGAGACAGAGAGAAGGGGGAGGGCCCAGAGCAGTCTCCACAGCTGCACATCATCAGTTTTCAACATAGTTTTGTTCCACACAGGTGGGCAGGGACTGCGCAGGGCAGGAACTGGCCTGGGGCCTTCTGCATGGGAGGCACGCCCCCTCGAGCCAGGGGCTGAACCAGGGGGCGAGAACTGAACTGGGGGTCTCCCACATGGGAAGCATACCCCAGTTCAGCACATGGGTCTGCACAGGCCGGGGCTGGGATTCGATCCTTGGTCCCTGGGGCTGCAAAGCGAGCACTTAACCTGCTGAGCCGTCCTGGCTTCCCCAAGGCTGACTTTTTAATTACTCATATAAGGATTTGCTCTAATAGTGACAGTTGATCATTGAGCAGATGCGTATAAGCTTTCTGTGGCAGAGAACACACAACCCAAAAGTTATTGTATGAAATTGATATCACTGCAGACTGGAGTACTCAACTCATGCTGATTTGCCTGGGACTTTCCTGGTCTTAGCACTGTAAGTTCCATGTCATGGAAAACCACTCTGTCCAGGGCAAATCAGGGTAGCTGGTCACTCTATTCCAACCAGAAACAACTATGACCAGGGAAGTTATTATGATGGAGCAAGGCTGTGAAAGATGGATTGGATTTCCTGAGTCAAGGAGGGATCAGAAAAGAAGAGCATTAAACTCTGCATTTCCTTCATTGACACAACATGTCGCTGGTTAGTGTGTAATTTCTAAAGCATTCATGTGTATTTCCATCATAGTTTTGGATCCCTAACTTAGAGCCATGGCTGTTAGGCAGCAGGGTTATAACAAGATCAAAGATGTTTTCCAGGAATATTAACTTGGGATAATGTGCATGGTTATTATGAGACAACCTGGCGTTAAGAAAACCAGTGGGGAGGCTATTGCAATGGTTCAGGTGATGGGGAGACAGATGGAGTGGAGCTCATGGGGATCAAGATAAAGGAAAGATTTGGGGAAAACAAGTAGAAAATGGATGCCATTGGGTGGAAGAGTATGAAAGCCAGAGAGGAACTGCAGGCCAACTAGGGCAGTGGTTCTCAAATCTGTATGCATCTGAGAATCACCCAGGGAAGATTTTTTTTTAATTTTAAACACTGATGCCTGGACCTACTCCATGAGGTTATAATTTCATCACCTTGTAGGCAGGTAAGTGTATTTTTGAAAACCCTGCAGGTGATTCTACTGTGCACCAAGAGTTGTAAACCAATGCTTTAAAGCTTTCAGGGTGGTTTATTTGGGCTTTATAGTGTTTTTCTTCTTAAAAGATTCAACTACACGTTTTGTTGTGAACACCTTAATCCTGCAGAAGAACCATGGCTTCAAAGAACACGAGAGGGATTCAAGTTAGTTCTAGGAGAATGAATTATTAAAAGTACAGGCTGTTTATACTGTCTAGGGTTAGACTTGGAACAAAACGATCATGTAATTGAACATGAAAGGAGCAAATTATTTTGCACGCATCCTCTCATCTTATGTCCTCTTACAAGCATCCCTTAAGCTATGATGTTGTTCCCATTTTACAAGTCATGGAACTGAGTCTTGAAGAGGGTAGAGTAGGAGATGGGTCACAGCCCCATTACCTTGCCTCTAACAGCAGTGTCTGCTCATTCAGGCACTCCAGGGCAGTGCCCAGTGAAAGAAATGTTCACCTCCTGACCTTTCTAAACACCTGAACAAGTCAGCAGGACTGGCTCCTCCTTCACTAGAAGACATTTGATAAATTTCTCATACTCAAGCTTCTACAAAGAAGCTTCCAACTGCACAGCAAAAAAGGAAAAAGAAAAAAATTAGTGAACTTACATTTTAAAGTTTTTTTTTCTAGATAATTGGTCTAGTATATGTTAGATCAGCTAGCACCAAAGAAATGACAAGCATTTCAAATTCTAATGTAGTTTTATATAGGAATCATAAATCGGACACTGCGTAATATGCACAGGAGGGGGTTTTTCCTCATCATATGCAGCAGTCCACACATGTTACGTATTTACATTTCTACGGTTCACGATAATAGCAGAGTTGTTATTTTAGAGTTGCACTGCTTCTGCCACAATAAAGGTTTGCATCTGAAGGAATTTCAAAACACTGGACAAGTACAAGGTGAGAGATCAAGATAAAAGAGATGTGATCTTAATTAGAAAAGCACAGTCCTTTGGTAAGTTACTATTAATATCATGACTTCCAAAAGTCCCGAAGTCTTTGTTGTCCTTAGTAAAATACATAGAGGAAATTCTGAAGGTGACTTTTGGTTTTCTAGATCATACTATTCCATTTTAGTGTGAACATTTCCTATTGAGCCCTAACTTCTTAAAAGCAAGATTCGAGGCTCTAAAATGTTGCTAATCAGCATTTCTGCTGCTGGGGAGATGTATTGCAAAATGCTGAAACTTGCCTGGTTCCTTCTGCAGATGAGTCAGGGAATCTGTGTATTTCTGTTCAAAAGCAAAGACTAGTTTGGTTTTTCCGACTTTACTCTCCCTTCTTCTATGATGATTTTTTTTGGGGGGATGGAAGAAACTTTAGAAATCTTAATAAATCCATAGAGGCATTGCAACATTAATGCAAGGCAAATGTAAAACAAACAAACAAACAAACAACAAAAACAAAAAACAAAAAACAACCACAGCAATAACACAAAAGCAAACTCCAGTGCCACCCACTTTGCATGTATAGTAGATGAAATTATAGTGCTTCTCCTTATAAGCAAGGGGCTTGCAATGTGTTGTTCCTTTTCTGCAGGGGAGAGGGGTACTTATTGATGCTGCATCTGTTTTGTCAGAGTGTGGGCTAATGGAGAAAGTTAATTGTGTTGGTTGTAAGGCCACCTGTCACACACATGCCTCATTTCCATACTAATGGTCCAGCAGTGGCAGGCAGTGTGCTCTCTGCAGTAACAGCTACTGCCTCTTTGGAAACGCGGGCCAAATGTGCCCATGCAGCAACTGCAGGCCTCGGATGCGGATGCCTCTAGTATTGTGTTGATGAGGGTTTAGATTAACCCCCTACTGACGGCTCTGAACTGGATTTGCAGCAAAACTGGGGATGCTATAAATGCTGCTCTAGGGTGAGGACGGAGTGCATGGTGAACCTACTGGGAGAGGCAGCTTTGGGGCTTCAGGGCTTTAGAGAGTAATCCTCTTTATAGCCTATCCACCCCATATTAGCAGAGAGGGAGGGAGATGAACACAAGCAAGAGCTATGAAATTCTTGGTACTTGGCTTCTCCTTTAAGAACAGCCTATAAATAATCTCATCATAGCATTTAGTATTCTTTTCTATGAGCATTTCCTGTACCTTCTTTTGCCTTTTTGAATCAGTTTGTATTCCTAGGAGAACCTGCAGATACATCGCCACTCACAAGGCAAAGGTGAGCTTTCGAGCTCTGAGTAACAAGGTTCTCAGTTCTGTCACCAAAATTATGGAACACAGCCTTGAGTCTTGACTACAAAGGAATGCACTCTGGGCAGTACTTCATCCTGCGGTACTTTTTACAAATTGTTTGAATCTCAGGCATAGTTGAGGAGTCAATGTCCTTGAGAAGAGGCTGATGAATAATTTAGTGGGGGACTATTAGATGCAATTTGAGAGAGGTGGCTAGCCCTCAATGAGGTGAGCCAAAGGAGCTGAGAGCCATTTCTTCCTAGCTCCTAATCCTGGAGATGCAGGGAAATATCGGGGTCAGTTTCTTTGGGATCCTTTTGCATAAGGTTTCCAGTGACCTTACACAGCCCTCAGATAGAGACTTGGGGCTAAAAGCCAAATAAATGCTGCAGCCCTGACTGTTCTCAGAGAAATGGGCAGCATGTGGGCCAGGCTAGTTACATTTTTCGATGGCCAATTTTAGGTGAATTCATGATGACTTTAGGCTGGTTACCTCTATTTTGGTAACAATATAAATTTTAGAAAGGATGTCACAGTCATTTAGAGGAATCTAAACTTAGAGGACTCAAAGTCAGGTAGGTAATGGTTTTGACCACATAGCTAGTGGAATATCCTGAGCTGTGACATTCTTTCTGGAATCCGTCCAGGCAGAGTTGTTCAGCTAGGTAAGGCTGTGCTAGCTTCTGGAAGCATCCTCCAGGAAGTCCAGGAAACTAGGTTCTGGAGGCTGCAGAGTTTTTGTTTTTTGTTTTTAATTCTTTTTTTTTTTTTTTAATATTTATAGAGAGTAATTATTTTATCTTCAGTGCATATTTATTTTTATTTTATTTTTGACAGAGAGAGAGAGATACAGAAACAGAGACAGCTAGAGAACTGAACTGTGGGAGCTCCCCAATTCAGCATGTGGGTCTGCCTGGGCCGAAGCCAGGATTCGATCCTCGGTCCTCAGGGCTTCAAAGCAAGCACTTACCCTGCTGAGCCATCCCGGCTTTCCCTGCAGAATTTTTATATGTGTCTCTAATGGCAAAGGATACAGAAATTCTGCAGGTTGATTTCCTGACCTCTGTGAAGTCTGAATTTGCCAAAGTGCCATATAGTTTCCCCAGAGCAATGAAGAAACCAGGAGATTTGGTCCCAATGGAAGCCCATCACACATTCCATAGAAAAATCTTAATTAGAGATCTACATAAATTCTGGATCTGTGACCTCAGTCAGGCCATTGATGCTGCCGAGACGTCCTTCGGCATGTCCTGAGTGGATGACTTCTCTTGTTCTCCACAATAACTACCGTATTTTTTGTTCCATAAGACGCACTCTTCCCCACCCCCCACTCCCAAAAGTGGAAGTAAAAGTGTGTGTGTCTTATGGAGCAAATACTGCAAAGAAGAGTGCATGTTGGGGACCTTAATGATGCCGTGGGGAAGCCTGCAGCCAGATCAGAAAGCAGGGACTGCATGAAAGGAGAGCGGGTCCAGGCAGGTCAGGTGCGTCTTAAGGAGCAAAAAATACGGTATTTCAAAATGTTACCACTGTCTTCTAGCTCCCCATTCACAAACCAACTCCATTTGGCATTTCACAGAGAAAGAGGGGTAACGAAAGGAAAACTCCCTTCCAACTTTTGACTCCAAACTACACCAACAAGCTTGTATTTTTACCTTATTTTTCTCCTCCTCCTTCCCCTCTTCCTTGCCCTTCCTCTTCTTTTTTCTTCTCTTGGTCTCACTTCACTTCACCTTGCCTAACCTTGCATCACTTTGCATCGCCTTCCCTCCCCTGTCTTCCTCTTTCTCTCTCCTTCCGCACATGCACCCTCCCACAAATAATTACACATGAGTGTGCACCTTATGACAAATCAGCCTGAGGGTGGGTAAGAACATGCCTGGGAAAATAGAGTTAGGTAAATTATGACCTCTCAAAATTTGACATGAGGGGAAGCTGGGATGGCTCACAGGTTGAGCACTTGTTTTGCAGCCCCAGGGTCTGAGAATCGAATCTCAGCCCCGGCCCATGCAGACCCATATGCTGAGCTGGGGTGTGCCCCCAGTTCAGTTCTTGCTGGGGCCCATGCGGGAGGCCTCTGGCCCGGTTCCTGCCCTGTGCAGCCCTGTGCCCACCTGTGGAGTGAAACTATATTGAAAACTGATGTACAACTATGGAGACTGCTCTGGGCCCTCCAACTTCTCTCTGTCAAAAACAAAACAAACAAACAAAAAATAACCAATAAAAACAAATCTTTAAAAAAATTGACAAGAAACTATATATATATATATATATATATATATATTTATTATTTATTTATTTATTTATTTATTTTATTTTATTTTTTACAGTTGTCTGACAAGTGCCACATTCAGCATTGTAGGACTAGAGGAGAGGGATGTATAATCAGACTGAGGGTTGGGAAAATAGGGTTAAGTTTGAAGGATTTAAGGTGAACAAAAAGGAGACAATTTCAAGCAGATTAAATAGCATGTATGAAAGAGTTTAACCTGTCCCAATATCTGAATGCACTTTGGTTGAGTGATAGAGAGGAAATCTTCTGTGGTAAAGTAGAGGCTAGAGAGAGACAGAGGTCACCAACAATGAGTCATGAAGGGTCACATGTAATGAACCAGTAGACTTAAATTTCACCTGGTAAGCTATGCAGAGCCATTGAGGAATTTTAAGCAGGGAAATGAAGTGGTAGCAGTGTGGAGGCTGAGGAGGAAACAAGGCTGTCTGTAGTCAGTGGATGAGTCACTGCAGTGTTCAGGTGATACATGTTCAGAAGATAAGGTGGAGAAAACAATATGCAGCAGTGGTGACCAGACAGTAGAGGGAGGCGATAGGAAGAGGATAAGGTGACTGCTAACTTCCTGACTTGGGTAACTGGGTAGACGGTGTTAACATTTTGATACCACAGGAGCCAGAAAACAATTTAAAGGAAAGATGCTCACTTCTCTTTGGCTCATGTTGAACTTGAAGGATTTGTGAGTGAACCCATTCAGTGCACTCACTCTTGTATGAGCAGATTGGCCTGTCCCGGGAATTCTTCAGCACAGTGGTGATTGAAGCCATTGTGGATGAAATCACTAAAGACAAGTGTGTGGCCTGAGGGCCAAGAATAGCTGTGGTGAACAAGCTAGAAGGGGTAAGGGATGAATAATCACAAAAGAGAATCAGAAGGAACGTGAAAGAGGTTCCAGAAAACTAGGAAAAAAGGAGTTTTCTGGAAGCAAAGGGAAAGAGACTTTTAAGAGGTAGAGAGTAGTCAATAGTGTTGAAGGTTATGGAGAGCTTAAATGAAATAAAAACTGAAAGGTGAGCTCTTCTTTGACAATATGTAAGCCAAAGGTGTCTTCTGCCAGAGCTGTGTGTTCACGGAAGGCTGATTGGCAGGAAATGGAAGGTGAGGACAGGAAACTACAGGCCTGACTTAGCAACGTGCCTGGCACTCAGTTGCGCAGTAAATGATTGTTGCATTAATGACCAAACGAATCACTCTTTCTAGAACCAGCATCCTCTTAGTCACCTAATGCTCCCAAATCTCACATGTTCTTACTGGACTCTTTGCAGTGCCTCCTCTACCCCTCTTCTCTAGCTTTATTTTTACCTCCCTAAGTTTTATTTTCTTTTGCTCCACTTAAATGCTAAATGAAAGTGAACTTTTTTTTTTATGATACAACAAGCCAGGTGAAAGTGAAACAGCATAGACACACATTGGAACTTCACCTGTTCCAATGCTGTGAGCCATCTCTTTGCTGAAATGAATGATAGTTTCTGAATGCGAGAAGAATGTTTTCTCAATTTTGGGGTGCTATTCATACTGTAACCGTAATAGCTGTGGCACAATTTTGTATATCATCT
Source organism: Craseonycteris thonglongyai (assembly GCA_004027555.1). Classification (NCBI taxonomy): domain Eukaryota; kingdom Metazoa; phylum Chordata; class Mammalia; order Chiroptera; family Craseonycteridae; genus Craseonycteris; species Craseonycteris thonglongyai. The sequence continues at coordinate 18,484 of PVKE010031291.1, forward strand.
CTAAGAATTAACATTCTCTTCATACTTTTTTAAAGTCTAACAACAAATTAAGCCCCAATCTGTAGTGTTCATCTATTTTCATAGTATAAATATTTCCATTATGACTGACTTCAAACTACCAACTCAGAGTGTGCAGGTGAGAAGAGATGCGCAATAAACACACCATGATATAGGATTTGCATCCTATAGGCACAAGATGCAAATAACATCAAGAGCATAGATAATAATAATATAACTGGAGGTGATAACTTTTGAGTTTAATGGCCTTTGCTTTTAATGCAATTTATTTTAGTTTATTTTAATGCAGTTTATAGAATTTATTTTTATTTTATTATTTATTAATTGTTAAATTTATTGGAGTGACATTGATTGATAACAATTACATTGTTTCCAGGTGTACAATTCTACATGACATTGTCTATATATCACATTATGTGCTCACCACCCAGAATCAGCTCACTGTCCATCACATATAGTTAATGCCCCCTCCATACTCCCTCCCCCAGCTCTCCCACTCACCCCCCCCCAACTTACCCTCAGGTAACCATTAAACTATTGACTGAGTTTTTGTTTCTATGTTACTTTCAGTTTTATATTCTACCTATGAGTGAGGTTATATGTTTCCTGATTCTTTTTTTT
>PVKE010031292.1:0-19120 GCA_004027555.1 Craseonycteris thonglongyai
CACATAATGTGATGCATGGGTGATGTGATGTGGACTTGTACTTCTGGAAACTACCTAATTGTTACCAACCAATGTCACCCGATCAAATTTAACAATAAAATATAATTTAAAAAAAATGGTAGTAAGAGATAAAGATGGATATTTTATAACCATAAAGGGGACAATACAAGAAGAAGACCTGACACTTAATATATATGCCCACAACCAGGAAGCACCAAAGTTTACAAAGCAACTACTAACAGATATAAAAGGAAAAATTGTGAAAAATGCAATTATAGTAGGAAACCTAAACACTCACTTGACAGTCGTGGACAGATCATCCAAAGAGAAAAAAAAAAAAAATAAGGAAAGAGCAGCTTTAAATGATACATTATAGCAATGGGACATAATTGACATTTATAGGACATTTCATCCTACAACATAAGACTATACATTTTATTTCTAGTGCACATGGAACATTCTCAAGAATAGACCACATGTTGGGACACAAAACTAGCCTGAGCAAATTTAAGAAGATTGAAATTATACCAAGTGTATTCTCTGACCACAAAGCTTTGAGATTAAAGATCAATTGCAAAAGGAAAGCAGAAAAACCACATATACGTGGAGATTAAACAACATGTTGTTAAAAAATAACTGGATCAAAGAAGAAATAAAAGAGTAGATTTAAAAATACATAAAAACTAATGATTATGAAAACACAATGTGTCAGTGAAAGCACTAATAAGGAAATTTATATCACTACAGGCCTATTTCAAGAAACAAGAAAAGTCACAAGTAAACAACCTAAAATCATATCTTAAAGAACTAGAAAAAGAACAAAAAAAGCCCAAAGTTAGCAGAAGGAAGGAAATAATAAAAATTAGAGCTGAACTAAATGAAACAAACAACAGAAAAATAATAGAAAAAAATAATACAATGAAAAGCTGGTTCTTTGAAAAAAATTAATAAAATTGACAAACCTTGGGTAGGTTCACCAAGGGAAAAAGAGAAAAGATATAAATAACCAAAATTAGAAATGAAAAAAGAGAATTTACAGCTGATGCCACAGAAATACAAAGGATCATATGAAAATACTATGCAGGGTTATATGCCACCAAATTTAGCAAGCTAGAAAAAATGGACAAGTTTCTAGAAATATACAGTTTACCTAGACTTAACCAAGAAGAACTGGATAATCTAAATAGACCAATCAACAGTAAGGAAATTGAAACAATCATCCAGAACCTCTCCAAAGGAAGAGTCTAGGACCAGATGGTCTCACTAACGAGTTTTACCAGGCATTCAAAGAGGAACTAACACCTATCCTCCTCAGACTCTTCCAAAAAATTGAAGAAGAGGCAATGCTTCCCAACTCATTCTATGAGGCCAACATTACCCTAATACCAAAGCTTGGTAAGGACATCACAAATAAAGAAAACTATAGACCAATATCTGTGCTGAACACTGATGAAAAAATCCTAAAGAAAATACTAGCAAATAGAAGACAATGATTAATCGAAAAGATTATACATCACTATCAAGTGAGATTCATCCCAGGGACACAAGGATAGTTCAATGTACACAAGTCAATCAATGTGAGACACCACATAAACAAAATAAAAGACATCATATGATTATATTAATTGATGTAGAAAAAGCATTCAATAAGATACAACATTCATTTATGATCAAAGTACTTAATAAAATGGGTATAGAGAGAAAATACCTCAACATAATAAAGTCATATATGACTAACCCTCAGCAAATGTCATACTGAATGGTGAAAAATTGAAATGTTTTCTTCTAAAATCAGGACCAAGACAGGGATGTGCCCTGTCACCACTGCTATTCAACACAGTGCTGGAAGTTCTATCGAGAACCATCAGGTAGGAGAAAGAAATAAAAAGCATTCAAATTGGGATTGAAGAAGTTAAACTGTCACTTTTTGCCGATGACATGATCCTAGAAAACCTTAACGACTCCACAAGAAAACTATTAGAAATAATAAATGAATACAGTAAAGTTACAGGATACAAAGTCAATGTACAAAAATCCATTGCATTTTAATATACAAACAACAAAATTTCAGAAAAAGAAATGAGAAAAACAATATCTTTTGTGATCACAACAAAAAGAATAAAATACCTAGGAACAAACCTTACTAAGTGTGTGAAGGACCTATACATGGAAAACTATAAGACACGAGTAAAAGCAATTGAAGAAGACACAAAGAAATGGAAATGTATTTCATCTTTATGTAGTCAAAGAATCTACATAATTAAAATGAACATATTACCCAAAGCAATGTATAGATTTAACGCAATTACCATAAAAATCTGCCATAAATTTCTCTATTTTTCATATTAATGGCTCTGGATACTTTCTGGTCAGCCCTTTGTGTGTGTGTGTGTGTGTGTTTCTGTTTTCTATTATATTTTTTAGTTTCTAGAACTTGAAAGGCAAATGATTGATATCTGAAACCCTTCCAGAACTGAATGATGCCTTTTTTTTTACAGAGAACAACAGGCTGTTTATTGTGATGGAGTATTGTGATGGAGGGGATCTCATGAAAAGAATCAATAAACAACAGGGAGTATTATTTAGTGAAGATCAGGTAAAAACACTTCTAATTTGCCTTTTAATTTATATGGGGGACATTAAATTTATAGTGCTATAAGTAGGAGACTGTGATTAATTTTTCTTTTTTTACTGTTTTTGACAGAGAGAGAAAGAGAGAGAGAGACAGAGACAGAGAGACAAACAGAATGGGAAGGGTCCAGAGCAGTCTCCATAGGTGCATGACATTAGTTTTCCACAGTTTCATTCCACAGGCGGGCACAGGGCTGTGCAGGGTAGGCATCGGCCAGGGACCTTCTGCATGGGAGGCATGCCCTGGGAGCCGGGGGCCTCCCACATGGGAAGCACACAGGGCAGGAGCTGAACTGGGAGGCCTCCCACATAAGAACCTGCCCTGGTGAGAACCAAACTGGGGGCACACCCCAGTTCAGCATATGGGTCTGCACGGGCCAGGGGATTGGATCCTGAGACCCTGGGGCTACAAAGCAAGTGCTCAACCTGCTGAACCATCCCTGCATCCCCAGGAGACTGTGTTTAGATGAAGCATGATTTCTGGTAGAGAAATTCAAACCTTAAAATAGTCGATCAATATTCCTGAGAGTTTTAGTCCAGAACGTGTTTGTGATTGAACTTAAGTTGGATTTATTTTTTTAATTGTTAATTTTATTGGGGTGACATTCATTGGTAAAAATTATATAGGTTCCAGGTGTACAAGTCTACATTACATCGTATATATATTGCATTGTGTGCTCACCACCCAGAGTTTGTTTTCTTTCTATCACCTTATATTTTATGCCCCCTCCCTCCTTCTTTACCCTCTCCCAAGTTGAATTTAATTTTGACTAGTTCCCTTGAGAAAAGATAGTGTTTTATTTTTGGACAATCTCATGTAGAATGCCACTGAGATAAATGTTCATGACAAAAAAAACCCCAAAACAATCTGAATGTGGATGGTTTGTAGCAATTTTAAATGTGACATATTTATAGCCTGATGATTCTTCCTTTTACCATTTGGTACTCCGTGTTAAAATAGCTATCGCATTTTGCTAGGGAATATAGAAGCTCTTCTTAACAATGGCTGTTTAGTTTCATTGGTTATTAAGTGAGAGAAGTGAAAAGGTGAAGAATAATGGCCTCAATTCCCATTTTCTTTTTGCACAAACACATTTTTCTTCTATACTCTTGAGCTTCCTTTGGAACCCTCTTGGGAGATGTACTTATGAAGGAGACAGGTATGTGTGTATGGAGAGGAATCCAAATCAGGGCCTGTGTGATTGATGGGAAAGGTCACTGCTTTAAGCAGTGCCCAGGAATATCCCACCATCTTTCTTTAGGCCATTTGTTTCTTTGTATTATTTTAGCATTTAAGAGCACCATGCCCTTATAACTTCCTCCTAGAATTAAAATGGAATATTTTGAATGTATGAATGATTAAGGCATATGTATCTCTAACCTTTCTAAATTTAATTGGGTATTTTTCCTATGCTTATTTACATTATACATTAAATTTCATATTTTTGGAAACTCTCCTTCCTATCTAGGTATTATTTTGTCACATTTAATAAAAATACTTTACAAATGTTGAATTACATTTTCTTTTGTTGGGAGAGAACTAAAATTGCAAGTGAATCATAGTATCTAGGATATGGCTTTTTTCTGTTTTTCTCTTTCTGTATAATTTGGAAGACAATAGAGCGAATAGTTTAAATAAATGTTTATAATCATAGAACACATTTTACTAAAGAGGCTCATGGTCAGCTAAGATTAATAAAATTATGACTAAAAGAGTTAAGCTTTAAAAAGTTTAAAAGTAACCTTTTTGTTTTTACATTATAATTAGTATATATATTGGTATTTCATTAAAATTTTCAATAACTTTATGTATTATCCATTTCTTCTTCTTTCTCTCTCTGCCCTTGGCATCCTCTCTCCACTGAAAAGGAAAAATTAATGGCACCAGAGTTATCAGGAAACAGGGCTACTTATTCACTATCCTGATACAGTTAGCAAACTAGTATTAAGAGAAAATTGTGAACGCCTCTCCACCTTGCTTCTGTTTGTCTTTGTGTGTGTGGAATTCCCTTTGATAACAACACTTTTGGATTGCTTTTTGCATCTCCATTTCTCTAGCTATAAAAAGAAAATAATCTGGTGAGATGGTAGTATATTAGCTTCACTCACATCAACGCACATACATAAATATATTACTTCTCTTTTTGCAAGTTATTATAAAGTCACTTCAGTGATCACCAGTATACTTACTAGTTTTGTTTTATGTTCCCTTTATAGATTCTGAGTTGGTTTGTGCAGATTTCTCTAGGACTAAAACATATTCACGACAGAAAGATCTTACACAGGGACATAAAAGCACAGGTAACAGATCAGAGGGAAGACCAAGACAGAATTGATCTTTTGTTTTCTTAAAATTTCTCAAACAACATAATATTTTCTTCATTTATAGAATATTTTTCTTAGCAAGAATGGAATGGTTGCAAAGCTTGGAGACTTTGGTATAGCAAAAGTTCTGAACAAGTAAGTACCTTTCAAAATCTTATTTTTTCTATTCATAACAGCTTATATATATATATATATATGTCATTATTAAGAAGATATTAAAAGCTTGGTTCCAAATAATTTTAAATAATTTTATATAAATCCATTAAATCATTCAGACAGTACTTTGTCTAAAATTAAAATTCCTAAGATAAATCTTGGCATAATAGAATGATGTTGTCAATGTTGTGTAGTGTGATCTAAACTTATCAAATGAGTTGTAACTTTAATACACACAAAGCTAGTGAGAATTTAATGAACAAGGCAAGTTCACACATGCTGGGGGGAATATATTGGTATAACTAGTTTGGAAGACAATTTGATGGTAATATCAAGAGATTTTTAAATGTTCTATTTCTGGGAATGTGTTTAAGGGAATAATTTGAAATTTGGAATAATTTAAATGCTTAATAATTGAGAAATGGTTAAATGTAATAGAACTTGGCATAGCCACTACCTTAATATTGTATAGCCACTAACATTCATGATTTTGAAGACTTCTTGATGATATAAATAAAATGTTTTTTATATTAGGTAAAAAAAATAGTATTCTATATTTTAAATACATTATGGTCACATTATTATAAAAATATGCATGGAAAAAAGACAGAAAGGAAATATATTATAATTTTAGCAATAATTTTTTTTAGGTAGTAAGATTATAGGTAGGTTCTCTCTCCTTTATTCACTTTTATATTTCCAAATTTTAAATCAAGAGATTGCGTTTTTTTGATAATTGGAAAGAGGGAACTTTTTCTACATTTGGGAGATTTTTGTAAGATGACAGTTATGGAGTCTTTAGGCCATAAATTTTTTTAATAAGGTATAAACTTCTTTATTTTTATCATTGTTTTTAAATTGTTTTTGACAGAGAGAGAGACAGACAGAGATAGAGAGAAAGGGGTGAGCCCAGAACAGTCTCCATAGCTGCATATTATTAATTTTCTGTATAGTTTCATTCCACAGGTGGGCGTGGGCTGTGTAAGGCAGGAATGGGGCTGGGGGACTCCTGCATGGGAGGCACGCCCCCACTGAGGGCCTCCTACATGGGAAGCTCACCCTGGTGAGAACCAAATTGGGGGCACACCTCAGTTCAGCATATGGGTCCACATGGGCAGGGGCTGGGATACGATCCTCAGACCCCAGGGCTGTAACAGGAGTGCTCAATCGCTGAGCCATCCTGGCTTCCCCCATAAATTTTTTTAAATGTATAGGTTTTTGGGATGTGGATTATGAGTTTAAATATCAGCTATTTTTATCACTCTTATCAATGTCCATGCTTTTTAAAATTTTAATATATGCATGCATCAAAATTTATTATCCATTTTTGTACTTTTTTCTTTCATGTCCATATATTAAGCCTTTTCTTACTCCAAGAATAAATCATATTATTTTGCTATTCAATATCATTTATTAGCTCTATGGAATTTGCTCAAACATGTGTTGGAACACCTTATTACCTGTCTCCAGAGATCTGTCAGAATAAACCCTACAACAATAAAACGTGAGTTGCTGACTATTGGTTTGAAAGCCTCAGGAAAATCTGATGAATTCTCTCTTTCTAATGGTACTTTCATAATTTTATTTTCTTCATGTGTGAGGTTGGGATCCTAATGACCATCTCTGTCCACATTAGTGTTCCCTGAAGCTTTTGAACTTATTTAGAAAAAAAGCAAATTCTCTTTATTTAACAACATGAGTGATGAAAAGGAAGAATAATGTTGAAAATTGGAGTCATTGTGATGTCCATCTTTGTATTTTATTTCATATCTTCTAAGCACTATTTAGTTTATTGCAGAAAAATGTTGAAGGTGGGCTAGATAGAAGGCAGTGGTCTGGTGACAGAACACTGAATTAGGAGCTCAGAATTCTAGTCTTGTAGAGAGGTATAGACTGAGTCACTCCAAGATGTGCTTCTGTGGTATGTGAATTATCTTGAGCTAAAGGCAACCAAGATCCTGTGGGCTCAAGAGAAATTTCTGCTCTCCTTCAATTACCTAGAAGAATTTAAATTAGGGGTCTTACTCATAATAAGAGATTATCAGAGATAGCCTTTTTGACCTATATATGGCAGGGCAAACTCCTAATTACTGAACATCTGCTCTTGTGTGTCTTGCAATGGCCTGCCTCTCCTCTGAAGCCCCAAGGTACCTTACCTCATTCTTAGCTTAGAATGTTTGGTCTTTGATGCTCATGTATGCAGGGTTCCCATGTGTGTATAATTAAATTAGATTATTTTATGTTATTAATCTGCCTTATGTATATTTAATTATTAGATCAGCTGAAAGAACTTTGGGGGTAGAGGAAAGTTTCTCCTCCACACTTGGCTGTGTCATCAGCTTGACCAGGTCAGTTGAGCACTGTGGGCCTCAGTTCCCCGACCTGTAGCAACAAGAGTGTTGGCAAGGTCATCATTCAAGTGTCTTCCAACTTTATGTATGTGATACCAGAGCCCAGTTCTGAGGAGTAATGTTAATATACACAGTGATAAAAGACGAAGATGAGGTAGTTTTTACTTGCATGTAAGGAGAAGGAAAAAAATGTCACTTTTCAAACTTGGCTGCCAATTGAATCAGTTGACCTATCAGGAAGACGGAATTCTTTTTGTGAGTTAATGGTCCATTTGTTAAGAGAAATACCCAAGAGATATTTGGCTGCTTGACTTTGAAAGATAAATGGAAAGCAAAACCCAGCTGGTAGAAATTTACAAAAAGAATAGTAAACGTTTGTCTGCATAATAAAAGAACAGGTATTTTTTTGGATCAAACCCTTGGCACTAAGAAGGCATTTAGCCAAAAGTTGAACAGGAATGCAACTATTGTAGGGCTGGGCGGAGGGCAGGCTGTCCAGGGCATAGTTCGTGCTGCTGCCAGCTGAGAGCCCTAAGCTAAGCAGCACTGTTTTGTTTCCTTGTATCGTTTTTTAAGAATTTGGGTCAACATTAAAAAATGCTGATTTAGTGCTTGTGATAATTAGAAGATTTCAGCAATTATCAGCTTCCCTCTTCAGACTAGGAAATCATTCTCAGAACCACCACAGTCCTTATCACACACAGGGAGTTGACTCTATAAGGCATGCACAAGTTCCCACATAGTCCCAGGAGGCTTCATTTCCTGTAAGAACTCTGTAGGCACAGGAGTTCACCACACTGGCTACACGCTCTGGGACAGAGTAGGAGTTTGGGCCTAGGGAAGACCTGGTAAAAACAAGATTCTCTGGTGGTGGTCAGTGAGTTTCTAGAAATTCTAGAAAAACTCTAGAAACCAGTTAAAAGTTGTTTCCTGCCTATTCTGTAGTCACTCTTCATTGTACTTAAACCTTTAATATAGATCTCTCTCTGCTCTCATGCACATACACTCAAATGAAGTGTTGCTAAATAATGGAGCTATGTACCTCGTCTTAATGAATTCCTCTTGTTTTGACTCTTTGACTACCTTCTCACTTTCTTGACTTCTCATTACACAAGGGCTGTCTGAACAAAATCCAGCCAGAAATGCCTCCATTTTTTATGTTACATGACCAGACACTTTCTGGACAGCCCTCATATTTTCTTTGGTCTATTAGATATGATTATACTTTTTATTTTCCAAGGTAACTCCTTATTAAACCAATCACATACTAAATATGAAGTACTAAAGAGCAAGTCCCTAGTTATATAAGATATGTTTAAGTTTATTGAGTACCAGATACTATGTTTATCACTTAATATAATTTTGGTTCTGTCAATATCTGTAAGTAGAATATTTCTTTATAAATCAACCAAAATTTTACTTTTGAATAAAAATAAATCTATGTTTGACTACTGCCTCCTGCCTCTTTCCTCAAAATTGCTCAAAATTCCAAACATATTTTTTTTGAGCACATGATGTTGAAGTAAATATTGAGCTATCAAATTATAGCAAATTTGTATACCTTTTCTCTGCTAGGATTCTAACAAACTTACAAATTGTTTTTATTTTACCTCATATTAATAAGAATGAAAATTGATAATGTATCTGAAAACATTTCAAAAACTAGTCAACCTTTGTAAAACTGTAATGATATACAAACATAAGGCACTGTAAGGATAAAGCTTTTATTAAGAACTATGGATATTTTTTGGCATGTAAACTCTTATCTTCTCCAGGGATATTTGGTCTCTTGGCTGTGTCTTATATGAGCTCTGTACACTCAAGCATCCTGTAAGTATGTGATTGTCAGATTAATCTTGAATTTTTGAAACTATATAAATTAAATTAACTTCTGAGAGAAAAAGGTTAATGTTTTGTTTCAGTAGGTTGTTAAAAATTGTGTGAATAAGCTATTAAGAAGAATGATAGAGCTGTATGTGCTGACATGAAGAATGTGCAAGCTATATTATAAAGTAAAAAAATCCAAGTGGGACAATAGTATATGTAGTCTATGAGTATTTCCATTAAAATAACAAAACACAAACAAAACAAAACTGGGGGAAGCTGGAATGGCTCAGTGGGTTAAGAGCTCGCTTTGCAGCCCTGGGGACCGAAGATCGAATCCTGGCTCCAGCCCGTGTGGACCCATATGCTGAACTGGGGTGTGCTTCCCATGTGGGAGGTCCCCAGTTCCGTTCTTGCCCCATGATTTGGCCCCTGGGTCGAGGGACATGCCTCCCATGCAGGAGGTCCACAGCCCAGTTCCTGCCCTGCGCTGTCCCTACCCACCTGTGTGGAACAAAACCATGTTGAAAACTGATGACATACAACTATGGAGACTGCTCTGGGCCTTCCCCTTCTCTCTGTCTCTGTCAAAAACAAAAAAACAAATCTTAAACAAACAAACAGCTGTGTGAATATAAATACCCAGTAAAGGGAAAAGGTGCATGGGACTAAGTCTATAGGAAACCAGGCACAAACTTCCAAGAGCTTCTGCCAGCAAAGTCACACAGGATGCACCAATTCCTCCAGCAACAATTTGTGACAAAATGTGTGAGGTGTAATTTGCCAGAGAAGCTCATTGAAGACCCAGTGCCCAGGTTTTGATTGGGGCCTGGTTATGAAGGGACCCTCTGCCTGCCATGTACCTAGCTTCCACACTCCCAGGAAGAAAGTAGGCATTCAACATACTGTTTATATAAACAGTGTAGGCAAAGAGAGCCTCTCTGAACATTTCGAGAATGGTGGGAACTCTCCTGAAGTCTAAGTTCCCAGATGTCAGCCAAAGGCCAATATTATAAGCAAGTCTTTCTAAGAGTGACAGTCTTAGGCTTTCTGTTAACTTTTTTTCTACATAGCTGTCATTGTCATTATCATTACTATTATTGTCCAGGGTCACATAGCTACTGTTTACCAAAACCTGTCTTTACTGCAACACCATATTGATAAACATTATTGTTACAGTTATGCGTCACTTAACATTAGAGATGCATTCTCAGAAATGCACCATAAATTGATTTTGTCATTATGCAAACACCATAAAGTGAATGTACATAAACCTAGATTGTGGTATAACCAACTACACACCTAGGCTATGTGATATAGCCCATTGCGCCTGCTGTAATGAATAACATGCATTTGCAACACAATGCTATTTCTGTATCTAAACCTCTCTAAACTTAAAAAAAAAAACGGTACAGTAAAAATAAGGTATAAAAGATAAAGTGTGTGCACGTGTGCATGTGTGTATAAGTGTGTGCATGGACAGGCAAGGTGGATTCCTGGCATCCCCTCTTCCTCAGTCCATACTCCTCACTCTACCAACAACGGCAGGCCCTGGCCATGAGTGGGCATGGGCAGGAGGACAGCATGCTAACTCTTCGTCTATTTAAACCACACAGCGCTAGCAGTAAATTCAGCATCATAGTTGGGTTCATCCTTTTCTTTCAGCACCACAAACTTTTCCTTATAATCCATTACATTCTTTTTTTTTTTTAATTAAATTTATTGGGGTAACATTGGTTAGTAAGATTATGAATATAGTGGTTTCAAGTGTACAATTCTATAATACATCATCCACATATTTGCATTGTGTTCACCACCCAAAGTCAGATCTCCTTCTGTCACTGTATATTTGACCCCTTTAACTCTCTTCTACCTTCCTCCTTCCCCCTTACCCTCTGGTAACCATTAAACTGTTGTCTGTGTCTATGAGGTTTTATTTGTTTGTCTGTCTTATTTGTTTGTTGCTTTGTTTTATGTGCCACATATGAGTGAAATCATATGGTTCTTGACTACTTTTTCTCTCTTATTTAACATTATATTCTCAGGATTCACCCATGTTGTTGCAAATGGCAATATTTCATCTTTTCTTATAGCTGAGTAATATTCCATTGTATATATGTACCACAGCTTTTTTTTTTTCTTTATCCAGTCATCTCTCTAAGGGCACTTTGGTTGTTTCCGTGTCTTGGCCACCGTGAATAATGCTGCAGTGAACATAGGGGTACATATATCTTACACATAAATGTTTTCAGATTTTTGGATTAAATACCCAGAAGAGGGTTTCCTGGGTCATAACATAATTCTATTCTTAATTTTTTGAGGAATCTTCATACTGCTTTCCATAGTGGTTGCACCAACTTACATTCCTACCAGCAGTGTATGAGGGTTCCTTTTTCTCCACAACCTCTTCAACACTGGTAATTACTTATCTTGTTGATTATAGCCATTCTAACAGGTGTGAGGTGGTATCTCATTGTGGTTTTGATTTGTATTTTCCTAATAGCTAGTGAAGTTGAGCATTTTTTCATATATCAAACATGTTGGCCACTTCATATTTCAGACATGTTGGCTGATTGTATGTCTTCTTGGGAGAAGTGTCTGTTCAAGTCCTCTGACGATCTTTTTTTAAAGATTTATTTTATTGTTTTGAGAGAAGGTGAGAGAGAGACACACACAGACAGACAGACAGAAGTGGGGAGGGCCCAGAGCAGTCTACATAGTTGTACATCAGTAATTGTGACATTGTTTCATTCCACACACCTGGATGTGGGGCTGTGCAGGGTGCGAACTGAATCAGGGGCCTCCCACATAGGAGGTGAGAACCTTCACCACTGAGCCATCCTGGCTGTGACCAGTTGCATTCAGCACATGGGGTTTGCATGGGCTGGAGTTGGGAATTGAATCCCATATCTCGTGACTGCAAGACAAGTGCTCAGCTGCTGAGCTATCTGGGCATCCCTCTTTGCTGATTTTTAAATTGGATTGCTTGATTTTGTTGTTGTTGTTGTGTTGCACATGTTCTTTATATACATACTTTTTAATTAAAAAATTTTGAATTGTTAACTTTATTGGGGCAACGTTGGTTGGTAAAAATTACATAGGTTCCAGGTGTATAATTCTACATTACATTGTCTATGTGTTGCATTGTGCTCTCACCACCCAGAGTCGGTTCTCTTCCCACCACCATATATTTGATGCCTCCTCCCTACTTCCTCACCCCTCTGCCCCCATATATTTTGAATATTAGCCCCTTATCAGAGACATTGTTTGCAAATATCTTCTCCCATTTGATTGGTTACCTTTTTGTTTTGTTCATGGTTTCTTTTGCTGCACAGAATCTTTTTAGTTTGATACACTCCCATTCATTTATTTTTGCATTTACTTCCCTTGTCTTTGAAGTCAAATTCATAGAATCTTCTCGAAGACCAAGGTCCATAGCTTAGTACCTATGTTTTCTTCTATGCAATTTATTGTTTCAGGTATTATATTTAAGTCTTTGATCCATTTTGAGTTAATTTTGGTATGTGGTGACAAATGGCAGTCTAGTTTCTTTCTTTTGCACGTGGCTTTCCAATTTTTCCAGCACCCTTTATTGAAAAGGCTTGCTTTTTCCCATTGTATGTTTTAGGCTCCTTTGTCAAAAATTATTTACCCATATATAATACATGTGGGTTTATTTATGGGTTCTCAAATTTGTTCCCTTGGCATGTGTGTCTGTTTTTCTGCCAATACCATGCCGTTTTCATTATCTTTGCTTTGTAGTACACCTTGAAGTGAGGGAATGTGACACCTCCAGCCTTGTTCTTTTTTCTCAGGAATGCTTTGGCTATTTGAAATCTCTTGTGATTCTATATAAATCTGATGATATTTTGTTCTATGTCTTGAAAAAATGCCATTGGGATTTTAATGGGAATTGCATTAAACCTGTATATTGCTTTTGATCATATGGCAATTTTAAGTATGTTGATTCTTCCAATACATAAACATGAAATGTATTTTCATTTTTTTTGTGTGTTCTTCAATTTTTTTTAATAGTGTTTTATAGTTTTCAGTGTATAGGCCCTTCACATCCTACGTTAAGTTTATTCTTAGGTATTTTTTTGGTGTGTGTGTGTTGTAATTGTAAAAGGAATTGTTTTTATCATTTCTTTTTCTAAAGTTCACAGTTAGTATGTTGAAATGCAATGGATTTTTGTATACTGATTTTGTGTCCTGAAATATTACTGTATTTGTTTGTTGTTTCTAATAAGTTTTTGGTGGAATTTTTTAGGGTTTTCTATATAAAGAATCAACTGTCTGCAAAAAGTGACAATTTAACTTCTCATTCCCAATTGGATGCCTTTTATTTCTTTCTCTTGCTTGATTGCTCTGTCTAGGACTTACAATATTATGTTGAATAACAGTAGTGAGAGGGGACATCCTTGTCTTGTTACTGATCTTAGAGGAAAAGCTTTCAGTTTTTCATCATTAAGTATGACATTAGCTGAGGGTTTGCTGTATATGGCTTTATTATGTTGAGATACTATTATGTTGGGAGGTTCTTGTTGACTATTTGTTTGAATAGATTCTCTGCCCCTCTTTCTTTTCTCCTTCTGTATACCCATTATTTTATATAATATACTCATTTTACTGTCTTAATCATAAATGGATGTTGTACCTTATCAAATGCTTTTTCTGCATTTATTGATATAATCGTATGATTTTTATCCTTTGTTTGGTTTATGTGGTGTATCACATTGATCAATTCGCATTTGTTGAATCATCTTGTGCCCCTGAAATGAAGTCTACTTGGTTGTGATGTATAATTTTTTTAGTGTATTATTGTATTCTATTTGCTAGTATTTTGTTCCGGACTTTTGTATCTTTATTCATAAGAGATATTGGTCTGTAGTTTTCCATTTTTTGTGCTAGCCTTACCATTTTGGTATTAGGGTAATGTTTGTCTTATAAAATGAGTTAGGAAGTCTCTTCTTCAATTTTTTGGAAAAGTTTGAGAAGGACAGGTATTAAATCATCTTTGATATATGGTAGAATCACTAATGAAGCCATCTGGTCCTGAATTTTTGCTTTTGGGAAAGTTTTCAAAGATTGAGTAAATTCATTACTGTTGATCAGTCTTTTTAGATTTTCTAATTTTTTTGTGATTCAGTGCCTTTTTATCAGTGAGTTTAGTCTATTTACATTAAGGGTGATTATTGATATATGAGGATGTCCTATAGCCATTTTCTCTTTTGTTTTGTAGCTTGGCATCTCCATGGTTTCTTTGCTTTTGTGTTTTTGTCTGTTATTTTAGTTTGGTGGTATTCTATGATTTCCCCCCCACAGCCCCCCACCAACCCACACACACACACTTCATCTTCTCTTATTTTATGTGTTGCAATTTTATATTTCTTTTTTGAGTGGTCATCATTAAGATTATGTAAAAAAAAGTTTCATATATCCAGTAGTTCTATTTCTTCTCTGTGTATTTTATCTCCATTCCCTTTTGCAAATTAAGATTTCTGCCCTTTCCCCTTCTATGTTTTTGTTGTCACAAATTATCCTTATTTATGCTGTGAGTTCTTGTCTTAATTGCAGTAACAATTTTCTTCTTTTTCTTTTTTATGTTTTTACCTCCTGTTAAGTACCCTATTCTGAATAGGAGTTACCATTTCCTGATTCTTCTGTCTATTATTAATCTTATCCATACTTTTTGTGTTATTTTGTCTTTAGTTTCTGGTAGAATAAACCCCTTTAGTATTTCCTGTAATGTAGGGCCATGGTGGAAAATCTCCTGAGCTTTTGTGTGTCTGGAAAGGTGTCTGGAAAGGTCTTTTTTTGTCCCTAAAGATTTATTTTTTTGTTTTTGACAGAGAGACAGAGAGACAGAGAGACAGAGAGACGGGGGAGGGCCCAGAGCAATCTCCATAGTTGTAAGTCATCAGTTTTTGACATAGTTTCATTCCACACATGTGGGCAGGGAGCTGCGCAGGGCGGGAACTGGACAGGGGGCCTCCTGTATGGGAGGTGGGGGCTGAACCAGGAACCTCCCATGTGGGAAGCGCACCCCAGTTCAGCATATGGGTTTGCTCAGGCCAGGATTCGCTCTTCAGACTCCTGGACTCCAAGGCGAGCACTTAATCTGCTAAGCCATTCTGGCTTCCCCTGGAAAGGTCTTTATTACTCCTTAATATCTAAAGGATAAGTTTTCTGGATACATTATTCTTGGCTGATAATTTCTCTTTTAATGGTTTAAATATTTGATTGCATTTCCTCCTGGCTTGGCAAGTTTCTGCTGAAAAATGTGATGATAATCTAATGGGCTACAGTCTTCTTTTCCCTCACTTCCTTGTGAATTTTTTCTTTGCCATCAATTTTTCACCATTTTAATATAATGTGCCTTGGAGAAGGCCTTTTTGAATTGAGAAAATTAAGTGTTGTGTTTGCTTCTTGGATTTGAGGATTAACTTCCTCCAGTAGGTTTGGGAGGTTCTTGTTGATTATTTGCTTGAATAGACTCTCTTTTCCCCTTTTTATCTTTTCTTCTGGTGTACCCATTATTTTTATATTGTTCTTTCTGATGGAGTGAGCTAGTTCTTGTAGGGTTCTTTCATTTCTTTTAACTCTCAAATCTCTCTCCTATTCTACCTGTGTCATTTCCAGATTTCTGTCTTTAATATTACCATTATTTCTTTTTTTCTTTAGCCTGTCTGCTCTATTTCCTAAGCTTGGTATATCATTCTTCATCTATTTTATTGAGTTCTTCAGCTTCAGTATTTCTGTTTGGCTCTTTTTAACAATATTAATCTCCTTGGTAAAGTACTCATTTCGTTTGTTGATTCTATTTCTTTTTTTTATAGTTAAATTTATTGGGTTGACATTGGTTGGCAAAAATTACATAGGTTTCAGGTATACAATTCTACATTACATTGTCCATGCGTTGCATTATGTGCTCACTACCCAGAGTCAGTTCTCTTTCCATCACCATATATATATACATTTTTTTTAATTGTTAAATTTATTGGTGTGACATTGTTGATAATTACATTGTTTCTAAATGTACAATTCTACATTATACCATCTATACATTGCATTATGTGCTCACCACCCAGAATCAGCTCTCCTTCCATCACCATATATTTGATTCCCACCCCCATATACTCCCTCCACCAGCTCTCCCACCCACCTCCCCACTTACCCTCAGGTAACCACTAAACTACTGTCTATGTCCATGAGTTTTTGTTTCTTTCAGTTTTATAGTACACCTATGACTGAGGTCCTGTTTCTTGATTCTTTCAGTCTGACTAATTTTGCTTAATAAGATGGTTTCAAGGTCCATCCATGTTGTTGCAAATGACTATATTTCATCTTTTCTTATCACTGAGTAGAATACATTGAGTAAATATACCACAACTTCTTTATCCAGTCATCAAAGCTCACTTTGATTGTTTCCATGACTTAGGCACCATGAACAGTGCTGCAACGTACATTGGGGTACATACATCTTTGTGAATTAAAGTTTTCAAGTTTTTTGAGTAGATACCCAGTAGAGAGATTGCTGGGTCATATGGCAGTTCCATTCCTAATTTTTTGAGGAATCTTCACACTGTCTTTCATAGTGGTTGTGCCAGTTTACATTCCCACCAGCAGTGTATGAGGGTTTCTTTTTTTCCACAGCCTCTCCAGCACTTGTTATTTCTTGTTTTGTTGATAATAGCCATTCTAACAGATGTGAGGTGGTATCTCATTGTGGTTTTGATTTGCATCTCCCTAATTGCTAGTGTTGTTGAGCATTTTTTCATATATCTGTTGGCCATTTGTATGTCTTCATGAGAGAAATGTCTGTTAAGGTCATCTGCCCATTTTTCAATTGGATTGCTCGTTTTTTTCTTGTGATTGCTCGTTTTTTTCTTGTTGAGTTGTACAAGTTCTTTGTATATTTTTTATATTAGCCCCTTATCAGAGGCATTGTTTGCAAATATTTTCTCCCAGTTGGTTGGTTGCCTGTTTGCTTTGTTGATGGTTTCCTTTGCAGTATAGAAGCTTTTTAGTTTGATAAAGTCTCATTTCATTTATTTTTGCTTTTACTTCTCTTACCATTGAGGTCAGTTCATAAAGTCCTCCCTTCACCCCAGATCTGTAAGTTTAGTACCAATGTTTTCTTCTATGCAATATTATCTTGGGTCTTATTTGGAGGTCTTTAATCCATTTAGCGTTAATTTTGGTATATGGTGGCAGATCACAGTTCACATTCAGTCTTTTGTATGTGGTTTTCTAATTTCCCCAGCACCATTTACTGAAGAGGCTTTCTTTTTCACAATGAATATTTTTCACTCGTTTGTCAAAATAATTTGTACATGTATTTGTGAGTTAATTTCTGGGTTTTAAAATCTGTTCCATTGGTCTGTGTATTTGTTTTTCTGCCAGTACCAAGCTGTTTAGATTACTGAGGCTTTGTAGTACAGATTAAAGTCAGGCATTGAGATGCCCCAAGCTTTATCCTTTTTTCTTAGGATAGCTTTGGCGATTTGGGGTTTTGTGGTTCCACACAAATTTGATGATTAAAAAAAAAATTTATTTCTTGAAAGAATGTCTGTGGGATTTTGATGGGAATAGCATTGAATCTGTATACTTGCTTTGGGTAATATGGCCATTTGAACTATGTTGATTCTTCCAATCCATGAACATGGAATATCTTTTCATTTCTTTGTGTCTTCTTCAATTTCTTTTAAAAATGTCTTATCGTTTTCAGTATATAAGTTCTTCACATTCTTTGTTAGATTTATTCCTATGTATTTTATTTTTTTGTTTTCAGTGACAAAGGGAATGGGTTTTCTCATATCTCTTTCTGAAGTTTCATTCTTGGCATATAAAAATACAGTTGATTTTTGTACATTAATTTTATATCCTGCAACTTTACTGTATTTGTCTATTGTTTATAATAGTTTTCTGATAGAGTCTTCAGAGTTTTCTATATAAAGGATCATGTCATTTCCAAAGAGTGACAGTTTGACTTCTCTCTCAATTCAAATACCTTTTATTCCTTTCTCTTTCTTGCTTGATTGCTCTAGCTAGAACTTCCAGCATTATGTTGAATAGCAGTGGTGACAGGGGGTATCCCTGTCTTGTTCCTGATTTTAGGAAAATAGGCTTTAACTTTTCCCCATTCAGTATAATATTTGCTGAGGGTTTGTCATATAAGACCTTTATTATGTTGAGGTACTTTTCTTTAATTCCCATTTTATTCAGTGTTTCAATCATAAATGGGTGTTGTATCTTGTCAAATTTGTTTTCAGCATCAATTGAGATAGTCATATGGTTTTTAGCCTTTAATTTGTTTATGTGCTGAATTACATTAATTGAGTTGCATATGTATGTTGAATCATCCTTGTGCCTCTGGGATGAATCCCATTTGATCATGGTGAAAAATCTTTTTAATGCATTGTTGTATTTTGCTTGCTAATATTTTGTTTAGGATTTTTGCATCAGTGTTCATCAGAGAAATAGGTCTGTAATGATCCTTTTTGGTATTGTCTTTCCCAAGTTTTGGTGTTATGGAAATTTGGCTTCATAGAATGAGCTGGGTAGTATTGCCTCCTCTTGAATTTTTTGGAGTAGTCTGAGGAGGGTTGGTATTAGTTCTTTGAATGCTTCATAAAACTCATTGGTAAAACCATCTGGTCCAGGACTTTTGCCTTTGGGCAGGTTTTGGATAGTTGTTTCAAGTTCTGTACTGTTGATTGGTCTATTCAGTTTATCCAGTTCTTCTTGGTTCAGCCTAGGTAAACAATGTTTCTAGAAATTTGTCCATTTCCTCTGGATTGTCAAATTTGGTGGCATAGAGTCGTTCATAA